>CM054114.1:195231520-195429020 GCA_028673005.1 Tanypteryx hageni | reverse complement strand
TAGTAAGATAATTCAATTCATCTACTGCAATTGGAGCGTTTTCACGGTTCTTGGGGTCGGCACAAATTTTTCGATATCCAAATTGACATACTCGTTGAGGTAATTCGATATAATTCTAAACGGTCGCCACAATTTCGAGTAATTCTTTTGACATTACCTGATGTTTAGAAAATCCGATTAGCGATCTATTGTTCGCAGAGAGGGCGTCGCGCGGCGGTTTGTGAACGGCGCGACTCAAATCAGACTCCCGGGATGCGAAGGAATACCGAATCGACCCCATGTGATGCTCCACTAGACATTCGGTGGCAACTAATATCAAGCAAAGAAGATCCAGCTTCAATGGACTATAATGTTGAAATGCATCTGAATGGACCGAGAATACGTCCGTTGGTAGATGACACAGCGCGGACAGCTCCAGCCGTGCGCTCTCTCTAGCGCGGTGGCTCCCAACATTTTTAATTCCAATACCCATTTTGCCATAAAGTAAATCTGTCATTTCAAATATTCAAATAAAAAAAACTAACTTAATATTATTCAGTAAATCTCAGGAGTACAGTCGTTCCATATAAGTTTCAGCCATCCATAAAAGTTGTGGGTGAGTTTTAACTTTAGCAATTGAAAAGTAACAGTTCTCACTGTCGATCTTTATTTTAATAATATTAAATTCTGTCAACATAAGGTTGAATCAGAAAAATCGAGTAAAACATTTATTCAACTCTTTGTTTCATGTTCCAATACTGATGACACTAAATTAGGAAGCAACACTTTAATTCACAATAACCTACGAAAACTTAAGAATAAAACTTTTAAAACCCCCGAAGTGGTGATTACCCACAGGTTGTGGACCACTGATCTAACGGAATTAACTTAAAATTAGCCGTTTTAATTTCAATGCCGACTATTTTAGGCGAGATATTTCATTTCTTAACTAAAACGTATAATGCACTTAAATAAAGTATATTTATTTATAAGACATAATATTTAAATCAGGTTAAAATGCACACGTGAGATTTCTTTTCAATGCATGACAAGTAAAGCATATTAAAATGAATGAAACTGAAAAAATAGTAACTAGGCGGAAGGAAGTGAACCATCTGAAAACTTGGAAATCAAAGAGCTAAAAGACTCAATAGAGTCGTTACATCTTCCGAACATTTCAGTCACAGGAATTCATGATTTAATAAGTCGGTTATATTTTATTATAAGCCGTGGGTCCTAACCAACGGTTGTTATTGAACCCGAAATCTCAGAATCGGAAGAACAAAAACTTTCGAACGTCAGAAAGATTTTGGATGAATTTGAAGGGACGAAATTGGGTGAAAACGGTCACTGCCGGTGAAAAGTGCTGCGGGCGACACGATTACAAAGAGCGGCAGATGTGCTGTTGGGAGACTCCCGAGTAGCAGCAGTCACGCCATATTATTTATCGCCGGCAAATTAATGCGCACACGAATTCGAAGCGTCATGGTACAAACCTCGTCGCCTATTAAATTATTTCTCTCGAGGCAGGCGTATCGGTGGACAAACATCGATTGTGCCGTAAGTCGCCCTCGGGTGCGGGAATTGGGTGCAGCGAGCGAGAAGAGCGTTCTGCCGGCGCCGTCATCTCCTTGGTCCGGGGAAAGAGAAATTACTGCGTCTACTCGTGCGTCCGCTTGGGCTATTCGGGATTTGCAATTGTAGCTGCGGGTGTTCGAATGGAAGGGAAGGGCGAGCGGTAGGAAAGAACGAGGTTGGAGGGAAGGGCGAGGTGTGAGGGAAGGGTGTGGTGGGAGGGAAGGGCGAGGAGTGAGGGAAGGGCGAAGACTGAGAGAAGGGCGATGTGGGAGGGAAGGGCGAGGTGGAAGGGAAGGGCGAGGTGGGATGGAAGGGCGTGGTGGGAGGGAAGGGCGAGGTAGAAGGGAAGGGCGAGGTGGAAGGGAAGGGCGAGGTGTGAGGGAAGGGCGTGGTGGGAGGGAAGGACGATGCGGGAGGGAAGGGCGAGGTGGGAGGGAAAGGCGAGGTGGAAGGGAAGGTCGAGGTGGAAGGGAAGGGCGAGGAGTGAGGGAAGGGCGAAGAGTGAGGGAAGGTCGTGGTGGGATGGAAGGGCGAGGTGGAAGTGAAGGGCGTGGTGGGAGGGAAGGGCGAGGTGGGAGGGAAGGGCGATGTGGGAGGGGGGGCGTGGCGGGAGGGAAGGACGAGGTGGGAGGTAAGGGCGAGGTGGGAGGTAAGGGCGAGGTGGGATGGAAGGGCGTGGTGGGAGGGAAGGGTGACGTGGGAGGGAAGGGTGACGTGGGAGGGAAGGGTGACGTGGAGGGAAAGGCGAAGTGGAAGGGAAGGGGGAGTTGGAAGGGAAGGACTAAGTAGGGGCGGGCCGGGATGTAGGGGTTGGGCGTAAGGTAGATGCGAGGCGACATTGGGGGGGCGAGGAGGGAGGTAGGGGCGAGGCGGGAGATAGGATCGAGGCCCAAGGGAGGGAGGGCGAGGCGGGGTGGAAGGCGGGCGAGGCGGGAGGGAAAGTTTTGTAGGTAGAAGGTAAGGGGTTGGTGGTGGGCAAGGGAGCAGTTTTAAATTTATTATTGAGATCAGTGGCATTTTCTGTCACTAGCTATTATTGTTTCATCTTTGAAGTCAATTAATCTCTCCAGCGCCTTACCTTACATCATAGCGTAAAAAAAGATCTTGGTGTTCAGCGGACATTTCCGCTAACCATTTTCGAAAAAGCCTGTGCAGAAGACTTAACATTGATCTGATAAATTTAACAATTTTATTGATAGTATCCATCACGTCTTAATGATCACAAAGTTTGGCACACAATATACTTTGATGGATAATGCAATGCAAGGACTTCATGCGTAGATCTTAGTCTTGAAACTAATCCTTTTACATATCCAGTCATTGAGGGAGCGCCGACCATCCGCGACTAGAAGAAATATATTACTTACATTATGTTCGTCTTCGTTGAAATAAGTATTTGATTTTTGAAACAATACGTCTCTATTTGCATGCGCTTCTAACGGAAGCTACGATAAAATTTCTTCGCGAAAACGCTCCCCATCTAAAAATGGCGAGAACACGCACAACTGAGAATCATTTGTGGTGTCTGTTGACTCATAAATAGCGATAGACGATAGGGTGACCATACGTCCCGTTTTCGCCGGGACATTCCCGTTTTAGGACATTTTCCAGGCCGTCCCGTCGTTTTGGTCAAAAAAGCCATTTTGTCACGTTTATAGGCTGGTTTCCGAAGGAAACATAACCTTATGAAATGGTCCTGTCTGTGTATGTATGTATGTGTCCCCTACTAACAACCTTTGAACGAATGGACCGACTTTCATGAAACTTGGTATGAGCCTCGTGCTGCCAGGGCCCACCTCAGGGCTATATATCATTTGGCGAAGATTGAAGTCCCCGGTTCCATTCCAGGAAAGTTTTTCCCCTATTTGTTTTACATAGGATATCTCAAATCCATCGTGCAGAGATGTTTTCTTTAATACATAAAAATATCTTAAAATTGTGATATCGTAGCGAGGTTTGTAATGTTCTAAGGGAAAAAGAATATAAATTCTAATTCTTATCACCGAACTTTGATAATTGATCGCACTTTCTAGAATTTCTACTACAACATATCGTTTTTGCGTTTTAAATCGCATTTTATCATATTGTTGCCATGGAGACGATTATTACCGAACTGGGCTTGAATATTGACGAGTGAACAAATGGGTTATTTTATTTTCCGCTCGACTACTCCTCACGATGGACAGTTGATCCTGACATATTAGCGTATAAACAGTAAAATTCATTAAACTCCTTTATTTAGAAAATACCTGCAAAATAAAATGCTAGAAAGAGATTTTTACATTGTTTTTATTATTTTAAACCTGCTAATATTCTGTTAATTTATTTTCCAATTTTTCTCTATCATTGATAAATTATGAACTATAAGTGGTATATATGGTATGAGATTTTCTTGGAATGACTAACTCATACTGAAACATTTCCTATCAATATAAGTAATGATTTCGGGACGTCAACTTTGGGAAAGCCTGTATTAGTCCTTATTTGGACATTTTGTTAGACCTATCGCAATAAAAATTCTGGTTTTCTGATAGTACAATTAAAGTTAATGTTACACATGTACGATTCTTGGAAATATTGATCTTACTAAATTGTAATACATCATTTTTCAGTCTAAGAAAGTTTGAATAAGGCCATAGTTACGACTCCATTGTGCAGGAAACAAATTTACTCGCCAGCATTAGGTTTTGTGATCTCCATATCTTTTTGTTGTTTGCTCTGAATGAGCTTTGGTCTCTGTAGTTGTATCTTTGTTGTTTTCGAGCTAGTCAAGCAAAGCAAGGCCGAGGCAACAACAACTTTGTTACAAAGTTAAAGGTGCATTCTATCTTACCTCAAGCAAATAAATATCTCTATCGTTGCTTTGTGTAGGAGGTAATATTTAGCCTAGATTTTTCCCGACCGTATTGCCCTCTTGAGTTCAGTATGATATGGAATTCAGCAAGCAAAGGAAGTTTGTGATACACATCGTGATAGTTACAGAAAATTAAGAATCAATTCTGAATACTTGTGCAGTATACCCCCGCATAAGTTTACCCCATGCGATTTTCGATCTTCTTCTGTTCTACGCTCGTATATCGTAAACCGATGTTACGTATGCTTAACGGTAAACTGGATTACTATATATGTATTTTCTTTAAACTCACCACTCAACTTCTCAATAAAATGAGAACAAATTCAAGATTGCCCGTATTTGTTACATATTGTAAGCATTTCGTAATAATATTTACCTGTAGAATATAGGAAATAAAAATGTTCAAAAACAGTTATTTATAAGCGACATCTCATACCCAGTTTATTATTGTATTAAAATCGAGAACCGTAAAGATTATAAAAAAAATCCATGCTAAATTTAATTTCTGTTAGGATGGTTTTTTCGTGAAAAGTACAACAACGAGTTACACAACGGTGAACGGTTTTTCCTTCGAAAAAAGAACTTTTTGACATTAAAAAGTATTCAATTGTTCTTAGGGTTGTCAGGTGGCTTCTCCAAAAATACAGCACACAAGCGTCGAAGGTGCGAATCGCTCGAGAAAATATATGTACGTATATGTCCGGTATTACCTCTAATTTTTCCAGGACAGACTGCCCAAATGCTGGACAGTCCGTTTCAAAACCGGACACCTGGCAATCCTAATTGTTCTTGGCATGATTACAATATTCATAAAGAACTCCTCTGCTGGGCTTATATACACGCATGAAGTATTGTTCCTTTCTTTTTTATATGGATAATCAGATACACTTAATTTTCCTATCTATAGAGTTCTTCAAACTCTTTCAAATGGTGTATTAATTTAAGCGATGAAAACCACTTTTTTAAAAATCCCGCGAAATTTTTTTTACCGTTTTGTCCCGTTTTTTTTAAAATTATAAATCTTGTTGGAATGCGGTCACCCTAGATAGACATCATTTCAGCTTTTCTTAGTTTTTTTAGAAGGTGATTGAAAACGTCAGCTCCAAGAATTTCAATTCTGCGTTTCGTACTTGTATCTGAGAGAGGAATTCGTTGAACCGATGAAATAACGCTCGACTTCGTTGTTTCGTCGCTAATGACTTCATTTAATACAGCTAGCATGCACTCTTTCAAAAGGATTCTTCTTTCTTGCCAGTATCCAAGCGTAGTGATGCTGCAGTCGTCTTTTCCTATTGGGAGAATGCGCCTACAAGAATCGCACTTCCGTGTTGGTAGGATGTTGTAAGTGAGTTGATTTTCGAACGCCTTGCAGTTGAATCCGATGAGCATTATTGTTCAAATGACTTGTGTTTGTTTTCGAATGCCTTTTAATGTTACGTTACTTGGATGCCGATACACATTCATTGCATAACAAACACTTTGGTTTTGAATTTGGTGCACTCGATAGTATAAATAAATACTTATTTGTTCATTCTGCGTTGAAATGACGGTATTCACTGCCATGCTTTCTTTTTTCTTACTCATCGTTGCACGAGTCATATTTAATTCAAATGGGAATCCTCAATTAACTTTTTCAATATCTGCCTTAGTCTTATACATTTGCACGTGTATAAAGTTTTATAACAAAAATGTTCGATTGAATGCACGTCGTCAACAGACAATACCGCTCACGCGGTTGACTACCGCATGTGAGCGATACAAAGGCTGACCATTAATTGACAAGTGTAAACAAGTTTGGATAGTGACTCACGACCTAGCACTTCGCTACCCTCAGTCTGCATCAACCTTTCTTGAAATTATTGCAATAATGCACGCATGCATACTTAAAATATCTCAATCATTTAAAGTGTATGATTAGACCGAAAAATCAATTTCTGATATTCAGGTAGAGGAAATAAGTGTAAATATTTTATCAACCGAACACTAAAAAATACTTTTTAATTTTTTGTCCACTCGAGGGCCAGTGGTCTCGCGGGACGAATGTGTACCACGGGCCGCTAAATGAATAGCCCCGCTCAAGGGAATTCAGAACACTGAGGAACTAATGAGTTGTTTAAAAAAAATAACTTAATTATTTTTTATATCTTTTGGTTTGCTTTTGTCGAGGATGAGAACATTTTAATATTATGCGGTGCGATTTTGGAGAAATAAATATCTGATTAGCCCTTTTCTCCAGAGTTAACCTTGTAGGAAGATTCTGACCATACACTTTAGGAGCATTTCTGAATATTTGCGTATGTATGTAAATCCTATTAATTTATATGACACTGCCAATTCGTATCTGCATTAACATCTAGGTTCTTGTAACACCAACTGCGATGATTATTTTTTAGTTTCTGTGTACGTATTTCATTCCAGAAGCGAAATGCCGACCTCACCTTAGAGCTGAAATGTAATTGACGATAAAGTCAATCGCAATATTAAAATAAAAGGTTGGATAAACCAAATGCGCGTTTTGACCGAGAAACAACCGTCTCCCCAGAGGTGATGCAGCAAGGACTGTTTAAGAACATAACTTTTTAAAGAAAAATAGGGATCGGGTTATGTCGCTTTAAAAAATATCTCATTAGACTTTAAACAACCTAGGTTGATCAGGGATGAGAAATCAATGCAGGCGAAGAGTTTGCGCTTTATATATCTGAAGCAGTGAGTGGCGAATGATGTGAGTGAAGTGAAAAGGAATTAGGAGAGAATGCGAGGAGAAAGAGGGAGAGAAAGAGGGAGAGCGGGGGAGGGAGGGAAGTGGGAAGGGAGATGGGGGAGGGAGAGGGAGAGGAGGGTTAGGGGAAAGGTGAGGGAAGGGGATTGTGGGAAGAAGATAGAGGGAGGTGCAATAATCCAGCTTTCATAACCGTCAAAAGTGAGCCGACGCATTTTCGCGTCAGCGCGTGTTCCTCCATTGCCTCCTATTAAAGGGAGAACAAGCCAATCACAGTTACTCGCCTTTGGCATTTTCAGGCGATTGATGCGTATTTTCGCTATAAAAATAATATTTCGCGTGTTAATTGGGCGATCGATGGCTGTCGTGTCGAGGACGTATTTTCGGCCATCACGTGACATGAGAGCCTCTTGCCGATAATTGGCTCTGTTGTTTACCGATGGGAGTCCACCTTGGCGCCGCACCCATTGCCGCTACCAAGTTTTAGCTTGCTTTTGTTCCGTTCGATCGATGGGCCGTTTTGTCGCTCGATCGTTCGCCGCCCGTTCTACAGCTCCTAGCTGTGTCATTGGCTGCGCTATTTGTCTCGCCTTCCCTCCATTGGAATCCCTTAGACCGATCACTGGGTGTTTTGAGAACTCGCTTTTTACCCTCGGTCGCCACCTTTTTCTTTAGTCTCTCTATGAAATTCGCAACCTCGAGAAATTTGTTTTTATTTTTCTCAATCATTGATTAATTAGTTTCAATAAATTCTTCTTCGTCCAATCGCCATGATCTTCTTAGTTCCTGGTCATCTAACGCAACATATGGCGCTATGAACTTATACATTATTACCAAGAAGTAAGTATATGTAATTTTGGTTGTATTTGTCTCTGTTACTCGTTTTATTTACTTTAGACACGGTTTCATTTGAAGTTGAATTTATTTTTCAGATGGTAAGTTTCGCAATAATTCTCTTGATTTCTCTACGCTGTATGTGCATTTTATGATCCCATTATGCTCTACTAATTTGTTTTGCGGGAAATGTATCCTCGATACGAGGCCTTCCGCCTTTACTCGCGTGGCAACCCGGCTGTTAGCGAAATCACTCATTTGAGCGTATTTTGTTTTTACCTATTGGTTTCAAAAGAATCTCTTCACTGGATTCTGCAAGCCATTGTATGGACCGATCGACATTTGCACTGACGTTGTTCACTTTGTGATGTAACGGGACTTTTTAGATTCGTTTTTTGACTCATTGCGATATACATAATAGCTTGATCCTCGCTCATTTAATTTATCACTTATTAATTACTTCTGCAAAACAATTTCCTCTTATATTTATAAGATATCATTCAATCTTTTCTCTAACTAATTTGAACTATTAATACGTAACACGTGACTTTTTCTGAAAATAAAATATACGTGATTTATAGGCAAAATTCCAATTATTAAAGGTACGCCTTCTCGAGGGCTTCGTTGGAAATCTGGAATTGAATAAACTTTTACTAAAATGACGAAATCACTTGGGAGTGATTTCAAAATGAAGAAGAAAGTGGTTAGCCATAATATTATGGTAAATTCAGGAGAAAATCAGCGATAATGATAAAATGTTAACAACAATCTTGACGGTGATATCTGATCCGGTCTTATGAAATGAGGGACAATAAATTTGTGAAGCATTTGCGGTATGTTCTAATTTCCATTTCGTCTTGTGATTATGGAATTATTATAAATATTTTTTTAAAACAAAATTGCTGCGAAATATAATTTTTACAGTAAAGTCTGTGTCTTTTAAAATTCATATTCCAGAAGGTTGGGAGTAAAAGTGCCTATCGTATTGGGTTTGTCCGCCTGTGCGCGTATATCAGGAAGTCTCCCACTGTTCGGATTTCTTACACTTTTGGTATTTAGGATTTATGTGAAAGTAGAAGACACCTGTTCGATCATTGGAGCAGAAATATCACTTTATTGGGAACAAAACTTATTTTGTTTCAACTTGTAAAATGTTAATCCGAGAAAAAATTTTCTGAACAATTTTTAGATAAGGCAAAAGAAAACCTCCTTATCATTACTTTAGATAAGAATTAGTTTTTAGAAAATTGTAAAAAAAATTTCGCATATATGCCGCATGGAAGTATGTATTAAGTGTTGGGTTGACTGAATTATAAGCTTTGACTGAATTTAAAAACATTCTCGCCTGCTTCCATGGAGGAGATAGAAACAATTCAATTCTGTTTTATAACCAACTAAATTCATATTTAATGGTAATGTTAGTTTATCCCAGTATGTGATGTTGGTGCCATTTTTGTCGAGAGGATGTAAAAGTGCTAAATCAGTGGAAATGAGACTATTTTTTCTTCTTCGTGGCGCCATCGACGTCCGAAACAATCGTTCTCGATTGCCGTCGCTTCCAGAAGTCATATTCTTTTTCGCACTAGAATTTATCGCTCTCTCGCTCCGTAGTCCTCTATCTGGATTCATTTTCCCCCTCCAATTCACTCCATTCGTTCCGCATTCACGCTTGCGGAAAAACAAAATATCCCGCTGCGAAGTGAAGTCTGCTTCTCCCCTCCGTGTAGCCCTTCCTTTTTCCCTCCCCTTTACCTCCACTTCCCTCACTTTCACTGTCTTCCCCTTTCCCATATCTCTCTCTCGCCAATAAAGGGTCCAATCAATCAATCAATCAATCTTCTTTACTATTCTCCTCTGCCTTTTCTCCGTCTTTCTCCTTTCCCTTCTCCACTCTACCTTTCCCTCCCACTTTCACTTCTTCTCTTCCCCTTTCTCTCCATCTCTCTCTCCTTTCCCTCCCCATTTCACTCCCATCCCACCCAATCACCCGATTGGCCAATACAATCGATGACTGTTTCTCTCCGAGCACCAATCAGATTCCATTCAGGAATGTTTCCTCTCGTATTTTGTGCCCTTTTTTATTATTTCATATTTATCATTTAACGGGCTAGATCACCACATTGGGTCGCGTGGCGCTCGAAATTGGAGCTGCGATCATTATTTTATTTTTTCTTAATTCTATTTCCGTTTTTCGGCGGCGAAATTACAGGTCGTCACATTAACTCTGGGTTTGGTTGCTTTTTGGAAACCCTCGTGATTGAGGTTATTCATACGTAATGTGCGTTGGATTTGAGGGCCAGCAATTCCTGAGGTCTCTTTGAGTGAGAATCTGTGGCGTAATTCTTTCTCTGGAGCAGTGATTTTTAAAGCACTGGTTCGGAAGGCTCATAAGAAAAATGTGAGCACTCAATGCATAATCAGAGGAAATATACCAAAAACGACGAGGAATAGAATGTGCCTATTACATAATTGAAAATATAGTAATATTTGTAGCTTTATATTGCGAGTTAACGGAAACTCAAGTCAGAAATCTTTTTCCTTATGTTGCCTTGCAATTCACTGGATCGCGAAAGTTTTCAAAAGTGAGGGAAGAATTGCAGAACAAATTACATAAAGCGCCTTTTTCCTTTCTCACACAAACAGGCATAAGCCGTAAAGTTGGGAATAATAGATTCCCAACCAAGAATTCAGAAACGAGAAAATTGATCTGCTACGATAGTTCAGGGGTAGAATATCCGCCCGGCATGTGGAAGACCCGGGTTCGATTCCCGGTCATAGCAGACTTTTTTCTCGTTTCAAAATTATTCCCAACAAAAACTATTGTAAATAAATATTATTGTATCCTGCCAAAAAACAGCAAAATTTAAGACAAAAAAACTCAATATTTAAAAATGAACTCCCGGGGAATCGAGCTGCTGGTGTTGAGTTTTGAAATCCGATGAGCTATTTATTATGACAGCGTTCTCCTCCCCTGTAAAAATCATCTTCTCTTTCCAGCAGGAATTCTTCTCGAGTCATTATCAAAGTTCTGGTGTCGACACCTATTACTTCCCAGCAGCTAATTTTAGATCCACTAAATTTTTTTATCATATTTAGCTCTTATATTATAAAACCTATTACGGAAAATTGGCATCCCCATCATATAGGGTTCCACGGATATTGCTGACACAGGCAGACGGACGGGAAAACCGAATACAT
This sequence comes from Tanypteryx hageni, assembly GCA_028673005.1. Taxonomy (NCBI): domain Eukaryota; kingdom Metazoa; phylum Arthropoda; class Insecta; order Odonata; family Petaluridae; genus Tanypteryx; species Tanypteryx hageni. The sequence goes on along the minus strand of CM054114.1, from coordinate 195,417,858 downwards.
GAGCACTTTCTTTTAGAAAAACCGATAAATACACTGTTTTTAATGGTGAAAATGGAGTATGTTTGCAGAACGGGCGTGTTCTTTAACTACCAAATATGTTTTGAAGTAAATTTTATTTCTGAGATCTACGCAGATCCATTTAATGTGGTTTATGCTATGGAATTGCTTATGTGCATTGAATTAAGCGATGAAGTGTCCGTTCCTCATTTGAATTACGTAACTAGATGGGAATTCCGGTCTACGAAAAGTCGAGAGTCAACGACAAAATCTTCATGTTATTTGTAAATCTCAGTTCATATTTTGGTCAATACCGCCATACCTCGACTTTCACGACACCGTTTTAAGCGGACTTGTTATAGCGCGAAGTAGGCTTGCGCCTACCAGGTGTTCAAAAAATAATGGCGGCAGACAATTGAGGCGGCGTAGCGATAAATGTAACAGAAGAGGCTTATGGATTTTAATATAATCTTCTTTGAATCTCTTTAAAAAGGTCAGTATGTGGCGCACGCATGCTTTAGAAGAAAACCCCAGAACGGCATATCTTTTTTATCACCTGATCGACGCTTGTTTTGGCGTTATTATTTCTAGAGAAAGGTGACATTCCTAATAAAACTTTCTCTGATTTATTTTGGATTTAATTCGTACTGGATATATTCACCTTTTTTCCTGAATATAATGAAGTTCTTACTTTATATACCATTTGAAAATTACAAATGAAGATACGTTATTCAAAATGTGCCAAGATTTTCAACGGGCGTTCATGGGTAAAAGCCGACAAGAAGCTTTCTTTCAGGTTAACGGCGTACGATAGATTGATGGCAATAAAACTTAAAACATTTCCATATGCTGATAGTCCAGGTGTATATGCCAACGTCTGCTCATGAAGAACGAGAAATCGAGGAGGTTTATGAACAAAATAATGACATTTACGAAAAAGAGGGAAGAGGAAAGGTGAACTGCATAATAATGGGAGATTGGAACAGCATAGCTGGAAGAGGAAAAAAAGAAAATGTCATTGGTCAATATGTATTTTTGGAAAAGGAACCGAGGAGGAGAAAAACTGATAGAATTTTGCATTCATAACGATCTGGTAGTGACAAATACATGGTTCCTAAACCATAAGCGAAAGCTGTATACATGAAAGAGCACATGAGATAAAATAAGATGCCAAATAGATTACATCCTAGTAAATCAAAGATTAAGGAACAGCATCAAAAATGCTAAGGCGTTACCAGGAGCAGATACCCTATAATAGTCCATATAACTGCGAAGCTAGAAGAAATTAGAAAATCGAGACAAACTTTGGACCTCTTGGCAAACTGAAAGGAGAGCAGGATTCATTCAGCACGAAATCGGAAGTTTGTCTCAGAAATTGGAAAACAAACCGAAGACCGTGGGTACAGAATGGGAGGAAATTAAAGGTCATTCTTATCTACGCCAATGAATTTCTTTATTTTTAGTGAATGTTTTGCAATTTTTCTCGCAGGCCCTGTCTCTTCTCTCCTCTCATACTATTATTTCTTCCAAACAGACAAAATTCTCCTCAGTTCCTCGGTCGCTTTTCCTACACTATTAATACTTGGAAAATTTGGAATGGTTGATCAAGTTAATTACATACAGTTGTCAAACCTTTTCTTTGCTCCTTGACTTTATTATTTACTATAATATTTTTTGAAAAATCATATACTTGTTATGCTACTGAACATTTCATTGGAAAAATACATTTATTTGAGAATGGCTAATTTATTGAAGCGAAAGTACATAGCGCTAAAAATTTTATTCAATGAATTAGTGATGAATTTTTCAAAGTAAAATTAGGAAACTTTTTTGTTGAATAATTGTTTAATACGCCAACACAATGATAAGCGTGCTTATGAATTTATTTATGTGCTTATTTTTAGCAAAAATTTCGAATTATTTACGGAGGTCCCGCTCCTCTCATCTTATCTCACGACTAGCAGGCCTTTAATAGCGTAGATTGGTCGACCGCGGGGGTTAGGGGACGAGAGATTTAGGGGGTCCATCTGTCTATACTATATTAAGCAACGAAGTATTTAGAAGCCTCAAATTTAGATTCACGGGGAGGGGACCGACAGCAAGTTTGTAGTTCCCCCAATGCCTCTCCTACTATTAAGTCTTCCATCCTGACGAAGTTCTCCTCAAATACTAAGTCGCTTTTCTTCCAATACTTGTACTCGATAAATTCTAACTACAAATGAATTGCAAGCGTAGCTGCAACGGGCATACTTGCCATTACTTATTTACGCGCGAAGAAACAATTTCCCGCGGTATGTTTCTTAGCAACAGATCTTCTTCGATGAGTTCCCCACTACTTCGATGGGAGAGATGGTTGGATATTAAGAAAGGGAAGAAGGCTTCTGAGAATAAGGCTCGTCGCATGTCTTCAACGAAACGGGGAGAACTTGCCGCAGCTGAGCGTAAAGTTGGATGTATTATAATGTCACTGGGCGCCATATAGTTTCAGGTCTATCGTTAACGAAAAAATCCCAAGAAAAATGAAGCCTGGGTAATTTTTTCTAACGTAAAATCAACGGAATATTTATGTTCACGACATGAGACTTATGAGCTTTTGGTTGTTTCACGCGATCAATGCAAGTGTTTTGGTGTATTTGTCTTTGAATTAATTTTTAAAAATCTTTGTTAGTGAAAGATTTCCATTTTAAATAAAGATGTACATGTTAATTACAGAATTGTTAGATATCCAGAGCATTCTGACATAATAACAAACATCCTATCTGACCAAAAGTTTATGGGGGTGATATAAATCTGAGAAGCCATTACACAAGAATCGCCATCTTTGCTAAAAGAGAGACAGAGAGAGATAGATAGATTACGGGTTTTGTGTTTCGTGTCTTCTCAATCTATGGGTGGGTGCGTGTTTGTGGCTGGAACTAGTGACCCGTCGTCTGGCGATGGGGATAAACTCTCCCAAGAACAAACACCGCTTGAAGGAACGTGCCCATTATGACTTTATGATTGTTTGTCCTCGAGACCTGTGAAACTAAATTTACACACAGCGATAAATCTTTCGGGGGAAGGAATTGGAAATTCGTTCAGAGTTCGCAATCATAACCGTGTTTCCGAAGTCACACCAAACGAGAGAAACTTTGAAACGCATTGCATAAGAATATTCCAAGACGGAATAGTTCTGTATTTAATTCTAATTTTTAGCATACATTAACACTTCGCACATTCTTAGAAACTATACCAGGGCATCAAAGGAAAGATTGTCTCTAACTTAATCTATATCATTTATAATGAATAATGTTGGTTGAATTCCCGAATTAATTTAATTTATAAATTTTATAATTGATAAACTCGTAAACATTGGTGTTTCATAATGAAATCGATCTAAGGTCATTTAAAATATTCTATAAGATGTCTGTTTGTCCATTTATTCTCCCGCAAAGAGTTTCTCTCTCTCTCCATCTCACCGCTCACTCCTTAATCAAAAACATTCTTCCTCACTCTCTCCGCATCTCCGTTTCCTCTCTCTCTCTCTCCCCATGTCCTGCCCTCCTCTCTCTCTCTCTCCTCCCTCTCTCTCTCTATCTCTCTCCAATCATAACCACTACTCTCTTTTCAAATTTAGCAGTTCCCGAAAATCCTGTTAGCCTTGATCGCTTTGCCTTCGCATCTCCTCATCACGCACATTCTTTTCTCCAACCGAAATCTGAGCAGAAAGTTGATATCCTGAAGAGACGCGATTTAATTAGCCGCGACTTATTCTTGTTTCTTATTTAAAATCTTCGAGATTTTCAAACAAAATGCATTGATTGGTATATCTATTTAGCATTTTGAAAACATATTTAGCGTTTGTTTTCAGAGTAGTTGTTGCCATCCTTTGAGGTAGGCTTGTACCTTACCTGTGCTCATTGAATAGAATGCGTGCCGCTTGATAAGAGCACACCTATGGTGGAGATGAGATATATTTCTATTTCGCGTATATTTGAAGAAATAAAAAACAGATTTATACTTTACAGAGAAAAAAGTATCCGGTCAAAAGAAGACAGGCTCGAGTCAGATTCGTCGCAGACATTTAATTGCATTGATTTAGTTGTGTTGCAAATCGAATCGATCAAAATAGTAAGGGATTAATAACGTCGCGATATTCATTATTATCTTGGACTTTGCTATCGTTCAAATGTTAGATAATCGAAAGGATAAAAAATTTAAAAGTAAATATTCGTTGGATCACGTATGAAGAAGTCTTGCATACACGATAGTTTGCGACGCATGCGCTCAATTAGCAGGCTGTTGAGAATGGTCGAGCGTCCGCTCATTATTCAAAATGTACTGTATGTGCTAATCATCTGGATTGAAAGGAGAGATATTGTTAAATGATGGAACAAAATGGCCGCCATAACAGAGGCACCGTGGCAAGATGCTTCCGGAAACTACAATTCATTGCGCTCAAATTCATCGCAGGCAAATCCATTCATCATCTCGGAGCTAGTGGCGTGGAATCGACAAACGAAACGGTTTCTTGCGTTCATTATGTCCTTCGGAAATAGAATGTTTTATTAAAATTACTCGTTTGATAGTTTTCTAGAAAAATCAAATTCATAAATGGAAAAGATTTTGCAATCTGTATTAAAAATAAAAGTAAAAGTAAATTTTCCTCATTTCCTCCCTCACTCTCTCCCTTCATCTCTCTCCTCCTCACCCCTCTTCTACTCCCTAATTCGCTTTCTCTCGCCTCCATTTTTCTCTCTTTATTGGGCATACGAAAGGATTCATTGGAAAAGAGAAACTATCTCTGCGGAATGAAAAGTTCGGTTTTCAGAAAACCTCTCTTCTTGGAGGAAAAAGATCAATCGAATTCTCTGAGAATCCGAAAATCGCATCGCGCCATTCCTTCTTTTATACTCGAGCAAAATGTATCTTATTTCATCTTATCCTCGCTACGTCATTCGAGAGAGAGAGAGAGAGAGAGAGAGAGAGAGAGAGAGAGAGAGAGAGAGAGAGAGGGGGAGAGAGAGATAGAGAGATAGAGAGAGTTAAACTTCTGAAACTTCCATTTTCTCTTCTCCCCCCCCTCTACCTCCCTCCCCTTTCTTTTCTCCCTTATTCTTCTCTCCCCACTTCTCTCTCCCCTCCCCTTTCTTTCTCTCCTACTCCCATCTACTTTACTTCCCCTTCTCCCTTTTCTCGTGTTCCTCTAGCTATCCTCTACTCTTTATCTTTTTGCCTATGTCTATTAAACCACACTTATCCTCTTTTAATTTCCATTCACAATGTTATTTGGCTTCTTTTGTCAAAAAACCTTTCTACAAAATATTTTTGTTCATCCGGTTTATATTTTTATATGATGATCACGTGACTTAAAAGTCACTGCCATGACATTCGCAGTTTATTTACAGTTTACAGTAATAATTGTTTTCTCTAAAAATAACGTAATTAATCGGGTTTTCTTCCTTATACAAATATTACCACTGCGTTACCTTAATTGAATTAAACATGTTATCATAAGCATAATATTAATCGTCATTCACAATACAGAAATTTAATTGGCATGTTTACGCCAACAATTTTCGTTGCATTTACAGTGAGAGAATTTTTTAATGGAGGCGATTTAATTGCATACCAACATAATGCAGCTATTAAAATTGTATAGGTGATACCGTAAGTGCTTTTGCACAGTCAACAGATGTAATTTGTGGATATTTGTTTATTGGAACACGTCTAAAAATTTGTAGAGTCAACTCTCTTTCAACGAACGTTCGTTTAACGTACGTGTGCGTGAACGTATATATTGAATTTTAAAACCCTTCCATTCACCGAGCGTACTGTTAACTTTAACGGACATTAACGAATATCTACCTCGCAATCATATAATAGAAATTCATGTTTACAAAAGGTCAGAGGATACTCGAAGACCTTCTTGTATACCGATAAAGCAGAGAATTTCGATCGTTTCAATGTGGCGAGAAATATTTGAAATTATTCGAGATAATATAACTTTTCGTGTACATTTCAATTGGGAAAAGAATACATATTTCAGAGAAGTGATTTTTTAAATAAAAAAAGAAATTCAAATCAGAATAGGAAGAACTGATCTAATTTCCCTCGGCGTATATATCACCCATTTCATGAAGCGCATTGTTTTATGACAGTTTAAATTTTTATTTATAAACCAGCATTTAAATACGCGTAGGACTAGTTAGTAAAGGAGAGCGTGGGGTGGTAAGAGAGACCTAGCAGGAAGGATCGGAGGACGCCAGGTCCATGCGTCCAGATTAAGAATATATCGTCCATATACCAGAGCCAAATGAGTGGTCTTTGGGATATGTCGAGGGAGCGTTTTTTCCCATTTGCTTAGGTAGCAATTTGCATAAGAGGGAGTATCCATCGTAGTTCCTTTTACTTGAGCGTAGTTGCGCCCTTTGGAGGAAAAGTTTTTCCTATGCACCATTTCTGCCAGCTCCGTTAGCAAATGGAAGGAGGGTCCTGCGGTTGGTGACTGGAGTATTCTATGTATGATATATTTGATGAACTGATCGACAGAGCGGAGGGAGTGAGGTTGGAATACATTGGAAGGAGGTGTGAAAATGGAGAGAGATTTTGTGAGGGCGTCCACACTGGGGAAAGGTGAGGGGTCGTCTGTAGGAGGAGTGCAGCGAAAAAGATTGGACGTCAGCAGGGAGGCGGAAATAATCAAAATTGAAAGGAAATTCGCTGAAGTAACCGCCGCGTCTTATTTCTCAGAAGTTACGAGAATTGGAGTGTTAACATTGACATGGTGCGAAGACACCGTCTGCAGGGCGTCGACAAATTCGGTTGAGATCTGAGAGTTTATAGAATATGCTTTCGTGGTCGCGTTAGAGTACGAGAGGTATAGAGATGATTTAAATTTAGCACATAAATGATGGATCTAGAATTTGTATAAAATGGCGTCGAGAATGAAATTTTAGAAAAAGTAATCGCCACTATGAAATTTTTGGCGCCATGGAGATTTGGACCGCGGTATTTATGGAGTCCTGTTATTCACTATTGGCAGATTAGTGAGTAATATAAAATTAATCTACGAAAGCTGTAAGGCTCTGAGAATGACCACGGCCGTTAATTCTCAGATGGAACTGGTTATGGTTTTCGACCGATGTTTTCGGATGTGGGACAATTATATCTCATTTTGAAGAGCCATGCTGTTGTCTCAGAATAACCAAAGTAAAGAGATACAATGAGTTTAATAATTTCTTATCCTACTCACGTTTTTCACCAAGCCAGGAGTCTTTGGACTCATTCATTGTGATTCACCACCTTTACCGCCAAGGTAGAGAAAAGTGCACATCAACAGATCCAACTCCACTTTCACCCGCCCCCTATGCTATCACCCCTGCCTCCCTCTCTTTTCCCGTGGACGGGGAATTCTCGCACCTACCCCCTAACTTTCATGAGTCCTTCGATCCATTCGCGGTATTCACGCTAATTAACAGTTAAGCGAAGAACTATACGAGCGAATCGTTGGTGCGAATGTTTTCGGCGCTAGTAGAAGCATTCCGGGAGCGATGGCTCAGAAACTCTCCTTCGGCCACGAGCAAATATTTCAATCGCGGAGGATGGGTGCGACGTGTCGATCGGATAGCGAGTTCCATATTATTTAACGTTTCGTTTGGGTTGTTTTGTTCAAATCCACTCGCCCTTGTCTCCAAATGCACGCATTGCGTGTGAATGCAAAACGGAGGTACTCTCTGGCGCCATGGCCGTGATATGTACAGCCTAAAGCTTATGACCTACAAAATAGTCATTGTCACCTATTCTTGACTATAAAGAGCATCAATTAATAAGCACTGGGTAAGGCTATTTTGTTATTGAAATTTCAGCTACTGAAATTATTGTCGCCGAAACCGTCAATTTCAAAATAAGAAAATAATTCATCGATTCCTGCCGAGTGGAAGACGCTATCGACTTCTTCCTATAGCGCGTGACGGCTGCAATCGAAAGAGAACGATATTTGGAGGTTTAGTCGCACGGAAGAGGGTCGCCATGGAGATGAAGGGAGGAAGACGTTCGAATAATAAAAAGGCATTTCTCCGAGGTGGCGCTTATCCGTGTCGTGCTTCGTTTGAAAGTTGCCATTTTAAAGTCAATTGGCGTTTCACGGAGAATTTCTTCCTTAAATTTAGAATCGGTGACGCTAGCGATCGGGAAAAAAATCTATTTTGCATAAATTATTAATCGCGTGCTTCGAGGTTTCATGCGCGACCTTTCAAACCCGCTTCCAATTCCTTCCTCACCACTTCTTTCTTGCATTTACAGATCCGAGGGCTTCTGGGCGACCGAAATGCCTTCTTCCTGACGACTGTGTCACTCGCCTGCGGTGAGTTCGGAGCGAGGAGGAAAAGGAGGCTGCGGAAGAAGTCGCGGAGGTGAGTGAACAATCGCTATCTCCCACTTCAGAGGGAGCGCCCTTCGCTGCGAGCCGCTGAACGTCGCTACCGAGCGATATCATAACGTCAGAGACATTTTTAGTAAACTCGGCGCTTGTTTTGAATCTCCGAGAAATTTCTGTGAACGAGTAAATCTCTCACGCATTCTAGAAAATATTGAGTGCATTTAGAATCGTAGCGACTGTCATTTGCGGCGACTTACGGTGAGGATTTTGTGGGCCCCGGGACCGCCCCGGGAGCCATGAAGGCCTGCCATACACCTCGAAAATCCCCACTCAATTCCCCTTCCCTCGCTCTTCCCCTCCTCTCTCGCTCTTTCTCCCCGCCATGCCTCACTCTCTCTCTCTCTCCGCCATGTCTCCCCCTCTCTCCATCCTCCCGCCCCCCCCCATCTCCTCAAGAATATTATCCCGCATTACCGCAATGAAATGATTCTAGTTATAAATGAACGCAGCCATATTGTTCATTATCACCAAACCGCACTTCGTAACTTATCGGATAATACCGCACACACTCCAAAAACCGTAAACCTTGGGATTTAAAAGTACCTAGTTTAAGGATTTTTCTGGTTTTTTGACAGTATATTTATGGGTAAAGTCTAACCGTGAATTATCAAACGAAGTCCATATGGAGTAAATAAAGCAAAATACAATTAGAAAATATATAATAATGTTTTTAAAAGACAAAAAATACTAGTTAGTATTTTATTTGTAACAAACATTTGCCAATTTTCACACAACATATAAAACGACCTACTTCGGAGAGTATTCACCATCCTCAGGAGTCTCGGCCTCGTCCACTAATAGTGCTTTCTATTTTCATACTAAAAAATTATTCTTCTTTTAAGATTATCAGATAAGTTCAGTTTTTGGGATAAGTACTGTAACATGAGCCAAAAAATAAAACGAAAAATGAATCGTGGAGAAACAAATAATGAGAAAGCATAATAATATTATGCATGCAGAGTAGCACGCAAAAAACCTGCGATGTTAAAGAACAATTTAAAAAATAATTAGACGTGTGACACTATAGGGACCAATCATAACCGCAACGCAATAGCCGTTTCAAATATATATAAATAATGTACATTCCATTTTTCTAGAACAGTTGAAAGCATCGTATAATTCTCTTTCGCATCCATTAGCTCCTTTTCCGATCTCTCAAGACAATCCTTAGTGTTCGTCTTAAATCATGCTAAAAGGAAGCGTCTGGCTGTTATGCATTCCCCAAATAAGCAGGTTTCGAAAACGTCCGATGAAATACAATACCGTTTTTTTAGAGAAAACGGGAGTTATGATTTTGAGGCTAGGAGCATGTAATGCCTGTGTGTATTTTTGGATAACTAGCCTCTTGGATTATTATAGCCATTGCTCTTTCAACACCGAACACAATCACAAGAGAGAAGGTAAACCGGGTGCCGGCATTAGACTATTCTTAACGAAGAACAACAAGGGGGCCAACGGCTTAACGTCCCTTCTGAAGGACGGAACGCTGACATTGCGCAGTATACTCAAACCACATACAAAGAGGGCGACCTTGGAAAAAAACAATTTCGCAGGATTCGTGCCCGCTGCCCTATCGAGCAGCAGGCAGCGTCCTAACTACTACACCACCGGCACCGCCGAGGATGTAATAGGTAGATCCATTCTTACAATGGCGAAGGAAGGCCAACAAAAATTAATTGCAGATTACGTGAAGGCATAATTTTCATGGTTTCTGCACACAACCTCCATTTCCCTCTTCCATTACCCTCCCCCACCTCCTTCTTTCTGTGCCCTATATCTTCCCCACCCTCATTCCCTCCATTCACCCCTCTCCCCCACCCTCTTTCCCTCCATTCACCCCTCTCCCCCACCCTCTTTCCCTCCATTCACCCCTCTCTTCCACCCTCTTTCCCTCCATTCACTCCTCTCCCCCACCCTCTTTCCCTCCATTCACACCTCTCCCCCACCCTCTTTCCCTCCATTCACACCTCTCCCCCACCCTCTTTCCCTCCATTCACTCCTCTCCCCCACCCTCTTTCCCTCCATTCACTCCTCTCCCCACACTCTTTCCTACCATTCACTCCTCTCCCCCACCCTGTTTCCCTTTATGCACCCCTCTCTCCCCCACCCTCTTTCTACCCCATACCTCACCCTCTTTCCTTCTATTCGCTTCTCTCCTCCACCTCCCTCTCACCTCTTTTCACCCGTACTCTACCAGGCATATCTCCGGCATTTCCACCTGACCACCTGGGATCCCTCCGCGACCTCATTTTTCCGTAGCGCTGTGTCGATATTCTCGTTTGCCTTTTTCTGCTTCTCGTGATGAGAGACCGTATGCCTTGATTACCGGGCTCTGGTGTCTCTGGAACTTGTTTATTTTGCACATGAAAAGGCACGTTTTTGTCTTTTCTGGATATATACATTGGAATGTTAAATTAATGAGAAGCTCTTACCTCAGCGTCCTGTCCGATTCGTACCAATAAAATTCTAAATCCGGAAGAACTGCTTTTATATCGACTGTTATTTCAGTTATCTCATTTACTGTTTTTTAATTCAACTTTTTTTTAAATATATTTTTTGATGGCGTAAAATCAATTGCGTACTCGATTAAAACTCTCGATTTTAAATAGATTTGCAAATTAAGATTATCTCTGTGTATTTTTTCATTTTATTTTGCCATTTTTCGATATTCGCAGGGTAATAATTGAGCTCACTATAATCAGAATTAAAAGTGGCGAACTCAATTCCTTTCTCAGTCTGCTCACCGAAATTAAAAGCCACTATTGGTAAATAATCATTTATAACGGCTGCTTTGTTTCGAAAATACGTTGTATATTTTTCCCAAACATTTTATGGCTGTTGGAAAGAAATTTGCTTGCTGATCAAATGAAATAACTTTATTTTCCTCTGCTTTTATATTTAATTACGACCCGGGTTTTTTTGTGATTGTCACCTTCAGGTATCACATCGAATCTCGGGTCGTGTTGAAATTTTAAAGCGGTGGAAAGTACGAGTTTTTATTTAATTGTTCATCGCGTAACAGTACCACAAGATAACGCCCACCACAAGGAATTTTAAAATATTTGTATTCAATTTTGAATTTTTGGTAGCCTTGAAACTTTGCTCCAAGCAACATATTCATCGGTATGAAGTAGAAGTTGCATAGTGGAATAAGATGATCCAAACGAAACTTATGATTTCTTCTTTCCATTTAATCATTTATTTAATATTTACATATACTGGCTTTAATAGCTTAAAAATCACCGTGGATATGTTGCCCTTTGTGTTCCCAAATTTCAGAATTTTGAGTTATAAAATACAACACATACATTTGAACGGAATATTAAATTGATCACGCGTATTTGTGCGGCAAAAATGACGCGTGTATGTATTAGAACAGTGGTTCCCAACGTGGGCGGTACCGCACACCAGGTAGCGTTAAAGACGCTTGTGGGGTGCGATAGACGAGACAATCAGACGTTTGACCCGCTACACTTTCTGTCACAATGTATACATTTGTATAATTAAAAAATTTTATATCTGAGATTAAATTGTATTGAAACCAATTTCCAGAAATCGTCCTTAACCGCTCCCTCCTCGTCCACTCTCCTGAATTATCTTGCAAAGTCCCTTAGTTGTCTCTCAAGCAGTTTGAAAACAAAGTATTTTAAAAAGAAGCTTTTAGATAGGTACTTGTTTACATGATAATGTGGTTCTGCTATCGTACAAATAATGGGTTTCGGCCATTAATTATTCTTTATTTTGGTTGATCGTCAAAGCAAGGTTGTTTTATTTTCTTAGTCTGCTTTCTTAAGTGAAAAGAAAGAAAGTGACCACTAGGAGTTTGTCTTCGAGAGAGGAACTGATAAAGTATTACCGGTCGACATTCCAAAAATAGCATGGCATCAAAGTTCCAAGAGGTCTTTTATTTTTAGCACTTTTATAAAAATAACTGTCGGTACTTCGGTATTACGCAACCCAAAGATTGCCAGGTCCAATGAGTAGGCAACCCAAACATTTCCGTGTTTCCGCCTCCGATAATTCAAACATTTGAGAGCTTCTCTTCATGAAAACCAGAGCAGTTTGATTTCCCTCCCTAACACGGAATTTTTAATGAATAAAAGACAATAAAATCCATAGATATAACTGAAATATTTTTATTACACAACGTTTACATGACGGCACAAGAGTTTACAGTGTCTCTACTAAATTCAGTCTTAGTGACTGTAAGTAATATTGCAATTACACCTTATTTAAATTAGTTTCCGCAAAATTAAAAAAATCACGAAAAATAGACAAAGCAAATGGTAAAGGTACATATTTTGAATTGAGAAAAAATAGAGTTAAAATCGGAGAAAGCTAGACATACCATGTATAATCCGAACCGGACACAGCACATCATAATTTTAGGGTTTAAATCTTGTATTAATTGTCGTATATTTATCAGTAGAGGGATCTGGAAAAAAGGCGAGCAGAAACAGCTTTGATTTGCAGCTTTTGCAGAATTCGTATCATTGTTAATTTAACATAATCGGTTTATTAATCCGTTTTTGGCCGATGTTGAATGAGTTTTTTCCAGATTTGCAGGAAGAATTAACAGATCTACAAAATGACTTTTGAGGTGCGGTTCAACCAAACTGGTTATGAAGAATTGTGTATGAATCTACCATTAGCATCACATTTGGCAAGATGTAAAGTTATTTATCCTAGCATTTCCAACGACTTATTTTCTAGAAAACGATTTCAGTGCTGTAGTACGCCTGCTAATTAGTGGATAAATTGATTAAATGTAAATGGGAAAGGTGTTTTAAGATTTTATTTATCAAACATAGAACCGGACATTTATTTATTTATTATAATATTAAGTATTTAATAGTTAAAGATTTGCGATATAAACGTGGTGGTATTTTAGTACTAAATTGTAATAGGTAATGTATACATTTATTTATAATAAATGCAACGCTTTTTAAGGTAATTTTGGTTCTTTAATTTAAACTTACGACTTCCCAATCAAATATATATCACATTTAAAAGAAGATGCACAACGATCGTATTTACATTTAAAAGATCCCTTTACCTCCTTGACTGTTCACTTACTATCGGTGCCAAAATTATCTAGACCCGAGTTTGAGGCTTAATATCTCAAAAAGAGCTCCATGGATTTTAGCAGGAGGTATATCAGCGTGTAGCAGGTTTAATTTCGCGTTGAAACTTCATCTTGGGCTCTGTATTACGAATCAATTAATTCCATAAGCCTGAAATGCACGGTATATTTTAAAGTGATTTTTATATTTGTTGAAAGCGTGCGAGAGAGCACTTCCTCGGGCTACGGTCTTAAACTTTCGCTTTCGATTTGGATCTTCATGCTACGATTTCGGACAGACGTCGGGTGTTTCCGTGAAAGGTGAAGGTTCGCTACCTACAAGGCCAAGCACGCTATCTAGCCAGATGTACACATTTCGGACTGGGCTACATTCTCTCTGGATTGCTTCGAATGAATACCGCGTTTGCAGCAAATTAATTTATTCGTCAAAGGTTTTGAGAGTCTTGCGACTCTCGAACTTCAGAAGATTATCGTTCAGATGTTCGGCAGGTTGATCCACCTGTCCTGATCTATAATAAAGGCGCTCTTCCGAGGAATCGTAAATTTCAACGCCAAACGCACGCACTCATCGGAGATTTCCAAGGGATCCCTCCGAGGGAGAAGTTGTCTTCCGGAGTGAGAAGGCACTTACACCTCACCCTTTATCTCCACTCCTCTCTCTACTTCTCTCTCCCCCCTCTCCCTCCCCCTCTCCCCCCCTCTCCCCCCACTCCCCCCCCCCGAGCTCCCCTCTCTCCCCCCTCCTCTCTCCCCCGATATCTCCTCTCCCCTCCTCTCTATCATCTCTCCCCTTCTCCTCCCCCCTCCACGCTCCCCCTCCCCCCTCTCCCTCTCATCCCTGTCTGCCTCTCCCCTCTTTTCCCCCTCTCTTCCCCCCTCTGTCCCCTATCCCCTTCTCCCCCTTCTCCCTCCCCCCTTCTCCCTCCCCCCTTCTCCCTCCCCCCTTCTCCCTCCCCCCCTTCTCCCTCCGATCTCCCCTCTCTCCCCTGATACCCTCTCCCTTCCTCTCTATCCTCTCTCCCCTCCCCTCTCTCCCTCCCCTCGCCCCTCCCTCTCCTATCCCCCCTCTCTCCCTTCTCCCACCCGATCTCCCCTCTCCCTCCCGATCTCCCCCTCCTCTCTATCCTCTCTCCCCTCCCCGCTCTCCCTCCCCCCTCCCCCCCCTCTTCCCCCTCTGTCCCCTATCCCCCCGATCTCCCCGCTCCCCTCCTCTCTATTCTCCCCCCCCCCCTTCTCCATCCCCCTCTCCCTCCTCTCTCCCTCACCCCTCTCTTCCGCCTCTGTCCCCTATCCCCCTATCCCCCTTCTCCCCCGATCTCTCCTCTTCCCTCCTCTCTCCCCTCTCCCTCCCTCTCTTCCCCCTCTGTCCCCTATCCCCCTATCACCCCCTATCCCCCCCTATCCCCCCCCCCCCCGATCTCCCCTCTCCCCTCCTCTCTCCCCTCTCCCCTCTCTACCTCTGGCAAGTGCTATCAAGTAATGTCTTCTAACAAACCTTTTATGCTAGTTTGCTTCCAAAATAATTAGTAATTTATAATACTTATATTCAAATGATTTAAAACAATAAAGCAGACGGCCAACACTTTGTATTCCTGACAACTGGTCCACTCCATCCATCGTGTCATTATAAAATGTGATTACCTCTGGTTTCATTTTATCTTTGTTTTTTTGGAATGATGCATAACTGATGTTAGGATTACCACCTTATCCTTCTTTGGCACGTACCAAATTAGCGTGGTGTCATCTTGACCGAATCCGAACAGTATGAGTATTATACTTCTCGAATGCACGCGAGGCCATAAGTCATGGTCCTTTAAGTTCCCATTCGTCCTTTTGGCCGTACATTTTGATGGAAACTCAAGTTTCCTTTCTTAAGAAAACGGTTAACAACACATTAACACGTTCAACGATGCCGTAAATGTAAAGTTTTTACCGGTGGCTGACATTTTTTTACTTTGTATTTATTTTAATAAGTGACGCACGTTTTCTAACCAAGTCTTATCGTATAGATATCGCCTTCAAAACACGTAAAAATTAGTAAAAAGAAAATTTATTGGACAGTAAATTCGTAATTTATAAGAAAAGTAACAAAATAACTGGTCTGTAGTTTTATAGACAAATTATTAACTAAAATAAAACAAGAAAAATAGTTAACTCGCAAATTTTTAATAAAGAGTATTGGATACAACGAATAAAAGTACAAAATTGATGCACACAAAGCAAATAAAAGTATGAGTTGAGCTTAAAACTGGTTGCGACATACATTAAAAAAATGCTAAAAAAAGGAGAGTTCAAATTCAAAATGGCTGCGATCCGGACGAAGGTCGAGTGCCAACTGACGACTGGAGAGGAAAAGGGAATGCCTTACGCTGGCTTTCCCCCATAATATCCCCTTAGGAAAGGCAAAGGACTCAGACATCAATTGATTTCCGCCGCCATCCGACTGTACCGCGCAGGGCATCAATTGATGCCCACCCACCGCGTCCAACGTGTTAACAAGTAGAGTGTTATCCATGAATATGGATAGTATTAAGTCAATAGGAAACTATCGCACATGACTTCCCAATATCTGTTTGAAATATAATGAAAAATATATAAAGATAATCAGTAAAATAAAATTTTATTAGCGAATGACTTAAATGTCCATAGGTATGAGAAATACCGACTTATTTTTTGCGATACATATTTCGAGGTTTTTATGAACCTTTCTAAAATGGCGAAAATCTGTTTCTCGCTTCAAATTGGACGACTTTCTCAACCACCGAAGGATTGCTTGCAGATTCCGATGTAATGCGCTCGTGAGGTCGACTGTGGTCAAGAGGCCAACAGAGATCGCTGCAACCGATCGAAACGGGAGTGCGGTTCAGCCCTCTTTACTCCCCATTCCCCGTCTCCCTCTCTCTCTCTCTCTCCTCTGTCTCATAGCGGCAGGGAGGAGAAAGACGGAACCTTTCTACTTTTTCTCGCGTCTTTCACTTGCCTCTTCATTTCCCACAATTCCTCCTACCGTCCGTCTTTTATCATTCCCTCGACAACCTTCTTGAGAGATGGGCTTGAACCCTTTTTTGCACCATATCTCATCACTGCTCCCTCCTACGTAATTACCACTCTTCTTCTACACAAGCTCTCTCTCCAGTCGTAGGCCCAAGGAAGGAGCTTCTCTTGGATCCGCTATCGGACTTTTTTTCTTTTGGGAAACTCCTTGTTAAGGCTCTTTTGATGGCGCGTTTTCTGCATTCTGTTCTCTCTCTCTTTGGTCTCTTATCCTCTTTCCCTCTCTCGCTTTTACCTCTTTGCCTGTTCTCTTATATTTTTCTTTCTCAATACAATTATTTAACCAAAGAAGAATTATCCAATTCGGTTGATAAATTTGGTCGCTCCGATATCTATTAGAAGGTTGAGAAAAACTTATGAGCTTGATTAATGGCAACTATATTTTTCTGTTATATTTTATCAATTCTGTGGAATAACTAAGTAATATTTTTTTACGTCGTGTGTACGATTTCTATGTGACGTCTAGAGATTTAAATAACCCCGAGTCTTTTATAGAGAAAAATATTTGAAAATTATATCTTTATTTTTCAATCTCAAATCAATGCTGCTGTATTTTGTTTGTCGAGATAGTATGAATTTTCAGCCAAAATTCTTTTTCTATTGAATTAATTCTTTCTGTGAGATGATTAGCAAGAAAATCACATCTGCTATTGCAAACAATGTGTAGACCTGACTGATATCTTTCCAATATAGTAAAGAATCGCAGTTACGACATATTGTTGGCTATTTTCATTTGTAGTAGCATATACATTTTGCAGCGGAGGCGCTATTAGATTTTCTTTGCCACTGTCTGTTACTAGCGGCATATTTTATGTACCAGAGCTTATATCTAAGTGTATTACAGTATTTTGTACTATTTTGTGTTTGATTGTGACTTCAAGTTACTTTACTTGTCGGGTTTGATTCTCGGTCACGACAGAATTTTTCTCCTGTTTGCAAATTATCCCCAACATTTCAGCTTGTCTGCCTTATCTTTCCACCAACTTATAATTAAGGCAATTTCTCCATTTGAGAGGGAAGCATTTTTCTTCAATGTACCTTTTGGAGGGGATCTTTTGTGGCTAGTTGTTACTATCCTGGTTATTCCGGCCCCAACCACGAAAACATACGCTGTCTGAAACGAAGGAATTAGTCATAATAGTTCGGTGATAGAATATCTGCCTTGTAAGTCGATTCCTGGTCATGGCACTTAGTTCCTGATTTCAAATTATTCTCGAGTTCCAGATTGTACTATTTGCATAGAATATGATCCAATATTTCCAATAATTTATTATGGAGATTAATACTTCATTGCTAGCGAGTTGAAAAAAATGCACTTATACACACTTTGGCGTCTATCTGTCCGTCCGTCTATCTGTGCACTTGCTAAAATTAAAACTGTGACAAAACCTTCAATGATACAGAGCTGTAATTGGAGTGTAGATCTTTATATTGTCGCTATTTATTCTCTATATTCGAGTTTTAAATAAATAAAATAAAAAGTAATTTGTAAAATATAAAATTTCCAATGCCGGAAAAGTGTGAAATTAATTTAAGGCGCTGTTAGATTCTTTCATTACCGCAGTAGAGCACCAAAAAATCTTTAGTTGACAAATTATTTGGTGGAAGAAATCTCAATATCACAAATAAATGTTGGTAGAGTTGTTGAAACAGACAAACCGAATTTATTGCGTAATAGGAAGTTTAAAAAAATATAAAATAAAAGGAAAAAATAAGGGAAAACATGAATGTACAATTAAAAAAGAAAATAGAAAATTATAAGTATGTAAAGAAATACATAAAAATTAATCGCTAAGAAACTAGAAGGTCGCTGGCCATGAAAGATACTTGCCAGTTTACCGCTCCCCTACCCTAAGATACACTTGCTATAACAGGAGGTTGAAGCACGTTTTCTTAGAATTATTCCGAGTTCTGGTTTGCGGAAGGGAGGAAGGGAGAACCTATTAGATCCTAATTATGATTTTCACATCTATGAAAACTTCCTCCTCTAGATTCAGTTGTTTGGATACAATGCTACTTCAAAATTTCTAATTTTTCGAAATTTAAGCTATCGAACGGAAAATTTATTGACTACATGGAAAAACCAATCGGTGGAAAATTCGTAGTTACGTTTAAGATTTTATATTTCTTGATTTCATATTTATTTAATCAATTATTCTATCCTCTTTCCAATTTAACCTATTTTTCCTATTTGCCAATTTCTTCGTCTTTATATCAAGCTCATCTGCTGTCGTTTTGTGCCGCGATCCTCAAATTCCTTATCGCATTCCATCTACTATTCCTCGGAATTTAATTCCTTTTTTAATTAGAAACGTTGTATTGTATTTTTGCATTTTATTATATGTATGTATTTTCTTTTTCCTTATATCTTATGAATTAAAAAAAATCGTAACGTCCCCCTGTTGTTAGCGCTGAACATTGAGCCATTTTAGCAAGATTCGCAAGCCAAACGCTGGAAAAGGAAATCCATTGGTCTCGCTTATGACATTACGAGCAAATAAGTTATCTCTTCTTCGCTATGGAGAGCACTTTTCCTCGAGTACTTTTACTCGGTAACCAGGCGGTAAGCCGAACGGACGTTATGCCGAACGGACAGTCTGCCGAACGGACGTTATGCCGAACGGACAGTCTGCCGAACGGACGGTCTGCCGAACGGACGGTATGTCGACGAAAGTTATGCGGACAGAATGTAATAGGCGGGGAATGTTTACAATCGATGTATTGTCTGCGTTCGATTTCCCTAGTGGTGTTAAATATTTCCCTCCCTGCTGTTAATAATTTTAGTTGTTCATAATAAGGATAGCATAATTTATCCTTTCAGTTGTTTATACGGCTGGTGCTACAGATTACTCGTTTTATTGTTTATACGTAATGCTGTACACATAAGCTTTCAATTTTTTATACTTAGGGTTGTACACTTTACCTGTTTTAATTGTTCATACTACTGATTACTGTAATTCTTATGGTTAAAATTAACTGTGTAATATCATATTCTACTGGTGGTACAAATTTCATGTTCAATTGATAGTATCTTTGGCGGTAAATTGTACCGATTATAATATTTATACGCCTGGAGGCTCAAATTACGCGTTCAAAAATTTATAATTCCAACGGTTCATTTAACCCGTTTATTTGTTTATACTTCTTTTGATTCGCGTATCCCGTCCCATCCATTCGGCATAACGTCCATTCGGCATACCGTCGGGCTACGCTATTTCTCCCCTCCCAACACGTCCTCACCTCCCTCCTCCCCTTCTCTTTCCTCCACCTCCACCAACTTATATGTCCACAGTTGCCCTCTTCTCACCATCCAGATCCTTCTTCTGAAACACTTTTCTCCCGTCACCGACTGTTGCTGTGAGCTGCTGTGTTCACCAAACTTACCTACCTCCCTTTCTATCTCTCTCTGCCTCTCCTTCCTCTCTGCCTCTCCTTCATTCTCTACCCTTCCTCCCGCTTATTTCTGAAGAGGCGGCGCCAAAGAGGGACAGATGGACGAACGCTACAAATACCGTTTTCTGCATTTCTTCGAACTCCTCTCCGCTTAGTCCCTTGAGTCGCATTCTGCACCCAGTCGCAGACTAATTCATTTGAAGAGGTAAACACCACGGCTACTTCTTCTTTCTCTCCACTCCACGGGTTCCGAATATACTCGACCAACACAATCAGAATCTGGGCACCCCCTCTCTCCTACCCCCTCTCTCCCGCCCCCCTCTCTCCCGACCCCCTCTCTCCCGACCCCCCTCTCTCCCGACCCCCTCTCTCCCGCCCCCTCTCTCCCGACCCCCTCTCTCCCGACCCCCTCTCTCCCGACCCCTCTCTCCCGACCTCCTCTCTCCCGACCCCCTCTCTCCCGACCCCCTCTCTCCCGACCCCCTCTCTCCCGACCCCCACTCTCCCGACCCCCCTCTCTCCCGACCCCCCCCTCTCCCGACCCCCCCTCTCCCGACCCCCTCTCTCCCGACCCCCTCTCTCCCGACCCCCTCTCTCCCGACCCCCTCTCTCCCGACCCCCTCTCTCCCGACCCCCTCTCTCCCGACCCCCTCTCTCCCGACCCCCTCTCTCCCGACCCCCTCTCTCCCGACCTCCTCTCGCCCGACCCCCTCTCTCCCGACCCCCTCTCTCCCGACCCCCTCTCTCCCGACCCCCTCTCTCCCGACCCCCTCTCTCCCGACCCCCTCTCTCCCGACCCCCTCTCTCCCGACCCCTCTCTCCCGACCTCCTCTCGCCCGACCCCCTCTCTCCCGACCCCTCTCTCCCGACCCCTCTCTCCCGACCCCCCCTCTCCCGACCCCCCCTCTCCCGACCCCCTCTCTCCGGACCCCTCTCTACCGCCCCCTCTCTCCCGTCCCCTCTCTCCCGTCCCCTCTCTCCCGACCCCCTCTCTCCCGACCCCCTCTCTCCCGACCCCCTCTCTCCCGATTCCCTCTCTCCCGACCCCCTCTCTCCCGACCCCCTCTCTCCCGACCCCCTCTCTCCCGACCCCCTCTCTCCCGACCCCCTCTCTCCCGACCCCCTCTCTCCCGCCCCCTCTCTCCCGACCCCCTCTCTCCCGACCCCCTCTCTCCCGACCCCCTCTCTCCCGCCCCCTCTCTCCCGACCCCCCTCTCTCCCGACCCCCCCTCTCCCGACCCCCCCTCTCCCGACCCCCTCTCTCCAGACCCCTCTCTACCGCCCCCTCTCTCCCGTCCCCTCTCTCCCGTCCCCTCTCTCCCCGACCCCCTCTCTCCCGACCCCCTCTCTCCCGACCCCCTCTCTCCCGATTCCCTCTCTCCCGACCCCCTCTCTCCCGACCCCCCTCTCTCCCGACCCCCTCTCTCCCGACCCCCTCTCTCCCGACCCCCTCTCTCCCGACCCCCTCTCTCCCGACCCCCTCTCTCCCGACCCCCTCTCTCCCGACCCCCTCTCTCCCACCTCCTCCTTGCCTCTGGCTCACCCTCCCTTTCTACCCTCACTCCCTCTCCTCAATCCCTCCCCCACTCCCAGCCCGTCTCCTTTCTTCGCCTCCCCTTGTCTCACTTCCGTCACGTACGTAAGCGGCGGGTTTATTATTCTTGCCGTAGGAAAGCGTGCTTCGCACCTTAATCGTGCTTCGGCTTCCAATCCGCCTAAAGCCTCTCTCTTGCCTTCTCTTCTACTCGAGGCTTATTTCTCAAAGGAGGCCTTGCGGAGTGTGGATTTTGCTCCTTATACTTTGGCTACGGAACGTGGACTGGTTTATTAAATTACAGGAAACAGTATTTATGCATTTTTTGAACATTTAATCGTAGAAATGAGTTTCGATCGTGTATTACATTAGCGACAGCTTGTGACTTCGTAGCACTCGTGAAGATTCCAACCCTGAATTAAGTATTTAGTTAGAAACGATGCTTTTCGAATAGACTTAAGTTATTGCACGTGTATTAGGAAACTCTTTGTTATGTTTTTGAGTTCTCTAACGTACGTAAGTCGCAGAGGAAAGTCACTTCGCCTTATATGGAAGACTTTAATGAATTGCCACCGCGCTTTTATCTATGGCTTTGGAAACAGTTCCTGCTTACTTTCAACTCTGTTTTAAATTAAGAATTAATTTTCATCATTTCACATTGTCATCCTGTCTTGCTCTGTCATTATATTTAAAAATTTCTATTCTTTTGAATCATATTCCGAGTCGAATTAAATCATTCCGTAAAAATATTGTTAGTCTTTTCCTTCATTCTATTCTTCTCTTCTCCTCCTCCTCCCTTACTTCTTCTCTTTATTCCCCATTCCCTTACTCCTCCCTTACTCCTCCCATACCAATCATTTCCTCCTCCCCTTCTCTTCTACTTAACCTCCTTCTCCCCATCTCGGGGACTTACAAATGTTATTAAACGGCAGCATTTACTTGGTGATTCCTTGGTTAATTATTCCTACGTCTTTTATGATGTTGCATTTTTGCTATATCTTTTTTACTACATTTCGTCTGAATTTACTATTGATTGAATAGCTTAATTGCGAGCGTCTCTCTGTTAATAGGAGGAGCGAAGTAACCTTGAACTGGAAAAGTTGCCTCAATGTTATTTTACACATTTCTCCATTTTCACAGTATTTCGCCATAACATTCGTGCATTCGCATTGCTGTCCATTTACGCCATTCGCCTCCCGATCCACCTCACCAAGCTCTGCGATCTGAGGAGGGAGGCGGAACGAGAGGGAGAGAGAGGGAGGTAGAGAGGGAGAGGTAGAGAGGGAGAGAGAGGGAGAGAAAGGGAGAGAGAGGGGGGGAAGAGTCGATTTAACCACTCTCTCCGTAAAAGATCCACCCAGCCGCCTCGACCACTCTCACTGACACATCGTTTTCTTCACGTTAGGGTGCGCTTCCGATGCTTCGCTGTCTTCCCCCCCCTCTCTACCACTCTCTCTTCTCGCCTTCCCTCTCTTCCTTTACTTTCCTCCCTCTATTTCTTTCCCTCTTTCTTTCCTTCTCTCTCTTTCCCTTGCCTTCCCCTACTTTCGCTCCCCTACTTTCCCTTTCCCGGCCCCCTGTTTGTGTGGTTTGAGAAGACCGCGCAAAGTCAGCGTTCCGTCCTACGGAAGGGAGGTTAATCCGTTGGCCCCCTTGGTGCTCTTCGTTAAGAGTAGAATAAATTAATATATCTAAAATCTTTAAAATTTTAATGATGAACTTTAAGAAAATATTAAAAATTTTTGTTTTTGCCATGTGAGGCTTTAATTTAGGGTATTAAGTGAACGAATGCTTTTTTACAAATATATGATGCCAAAACCGTATTCTCTTTCGTAGTCGACGATGGAGAGCATAAAATATTTTTAGATTTTTGTGAAAAACGTTTTAATATATTATTTTTAAGGGCGTTTCGCTTAGAAGCTAACAAGATGGAAAATTATACTCCATAAATGGAATACACAGAGATTTAAAAGGTCAAACGAAATTGCGCTTAAAATTGCATACAATGGTTTTTACTTAACTTGAAGGAAACAACGTTCCATAATGGAAAGCAATAAAAAATCTCTGGACACGACTTGGGTGGATGACACGGTAAGCTGCAACATACATAAAGTTGGCCATCAATAAATACTTCGGATTCTTACCAACGTGACTAAGAGTTTCACTTTGAGCCTTCTTGATTACAATTTCGAACGTAATCCGCACAGGAATGCAGTGCCTCTGCTAAAGAAAAATAAATTCGTTTAAATAGAGGACATTATCATACAAATTCACTACACTCACTACTTTCACTACAGTTTTGGATAATAGAAGATCCACTAGGTAAGAATTTTCTTAACATTTAAACCACACAACTGATAGCTTACATTATTTCTTCTTGTCCTTTATGAATCAACATTACTTTCGCCTCTAGCTAAAAAAAATACTGTTTGATATTTATTATTTAAGAAATAAAATTAAAAGAACCTTATTGCATTTTTTGACAAAATAATCGAAACATATTATAAAATAGCAATAAAACTAGTCTACTCCTTTTTCCGGTTCTCCATTCCCCAGTATAAAATACGATTTTTTAATTTTCTCTCTCCCATTTCCATTTAAAAGCGTTATACTCATTTCTATGGTATCAGAATTGTCCTATGCTTAAATCTCCTTTTAATGATTAAATACATATATAGCTAAATCGATTTGTTTTTTTTTAACGAGCTTCACTCATTCAGTTATACATCTGATTATGTCCCAAGCTCCTATCTCTGTTTTAACTAATTGCAGAATCATATTATATGAAGCATCTGCAACGATTTCTGTGCTTTTCTTATCGGGAAGGAAAATGACGTCAGAGTGAAAAATGAGAGATTCATTTGCTGACGCAAAATGAAGGAAAAAAGCGTTTGATTTATTGAAGTTAATTACAATTGTATACTTAAAATTCTTTATAAACTTAGAAATATAATTATATAACAAAGTAATTTATTCTATAATAAATTAAAAAAAAATTAAATTTCTGTCTAGGTATAACAATTTGATCAGAATCTTAATTTGAAACATTTGAAGGCACGCCCGGCCGGCTACCGATTTCTCCAAAATTTTCATTGAAAGCGCAATGATAACTGGCATCATAGATCACATACACTCTGCAAATTCCAGTCTTCTATATCTATTATCGTTTAATTGTTATTTCAATTTACTTGATTGCACAGAAGAGCAGACAGCAAAAACATAAGCGATGAATTTGCCTTGCGATGAATTGTCTCGCGATAAATTGACGTAGAACCCTCGCACTCACAAGTAGTGACCGTGAATTCGCTTTTTTATCTATCGTGCGCCAGCAGAATGTGTATCCCACCGGAAACGGCAACACTAATCCTTTAAAAATGACGCATTTCGGCTGCCTAGTGGGGACGCACGGGCGGCATGCCTTCGTCGTCGCTTGCAGCACGGCTTTGTTCAGATGCTAATTGACGTGTGGGAGTCGCACCGCCCCGTCATTACCGCTGTCATCTGCTTGTGACCTCCCGATGTGCCATTTTGAGAGAGAGAGAGAGCTATTTTTAGGACTGCGGAATACGAATTTAACAGCGAATACCACGCTCTCCTGGGATCTGACGCATTTTAATCTAGCTGTACAAAATATTTTGTCAGATTTTTATATGAACTTAAGTATCGTCGTTAAATTTAGACAACGGTCAACCTTAAGGTAAATTATATTCGATATGGCAATTTTAGATTTAATTGTTTTGCAAATCTGTTAGATTTTATTAGAACTATATTGGGAACTAAGGCCCCACGCATACTGATAGTAGTGAACAAAGTTTCTAAATGTATACTTAAAATATTGGAGATTCGCGAATTACTCCCACATCGGGATATCAGCTAGACCAAAGAAATAATGTCGTATTATGGTAATAGTGAGATGTTCGCCATTAAGGTATTCTTTGCACTTTACTGTATTTAACGTACCTATAACTCTTTAATTCAGTTTATAATATAAAAAATGAAGAGGCGCAGGGGATAAATAATACATTATATAAATTCTGTTTCGCACCTTACATCAGGATGGTCAAAGATGGATGGTCCAATATGTAAATCTGCAAAGAACATAAGCAGTGGCATACATGACTTACTACAGGAAAAAATCTTTGACTTATCTGAACTAACCTGCATTGGTAGTGATAGAGAACAGACAAACACTCGAGTACATACGGGTGTCATCCGTCGCCTAGAGGAGAATCTCTAAAGACCTTTGCAGTGGCTTATATGCACGTTGCATTTCATTGAATTGCCTTTACGTCATTTTCTGCATACATTGGATGGCAAGACTTCAGGCTCTGTCGGGTTCTCTGGCACAATTTGAAAGATTGCACTTGAGAAAACTTTCCACCCGTTTAATTTGAGGCAGTTGAATGTGACTTTCCGTCAGTTGACATGGCAAAATTAAGTAGAGATCAAAAATACTCATTGAAAATTTGTCCCGCAGTTTCCCCTGGTATTTTTCCTCAGAACTTAGCCAACCAGGATCGTGGAAACTTGGCATACTCTCGCTGAGTAACTGCAAACAGAATTCTCTGGCTTTATGTGGCAACGCCTATTCCATCTCAACAGCTACAGAAACTAACTAAATTCATAATGCGTGTCCACGCTCCCATGTGGTTTACAATTATATGCCACCCAAAACATAAAGATGCTCCCAAACATCTCTGGCGTACTATATTTTCTTCAAGATATCTGGATAATGATCTCCAGGAAGTTGTGCACAAAGTCATTCAAGAAAACGCATACTTTGCACATCCTGAGAACCTTCTTCTTGCAATGCTTTGTGATGAAAGGGAGCATGTGCAGTAGTTTGCCATCAGACACATTTTCAAGGCCAGGAAATCTGCAGAGCATGGTACCATTAGAAGATTTCGCATACCAAAACTTTGTTTACACTATGAAGTTACACCGACTTCATCAATTGGCAATAATACCTCGTAACAGAACCTCCACTTACTTTAAACTTGACAGACGAGGAACATCGACGTATTGCGCGCGATGATAAATGCCTATATCTACCTCTTTCCAGCTTATCTGGTTACTTTCAGGCAGTAGAGAGTATAGTAAAGATAATCACAGAAGCATCCTCTGAGTGTGGACAATTGGTTTGGAACGACTTTATCTTACTGTTGGACAGAAAATTAAAGCAAAGTTTTGAGCATAAGTCTAAGTTTAAAGCACAATAAGTTGCAGATGAACTGAGCACGTGCCCAATTGGTCGGGTGATTCGGTGTGCACGGACGGGACTCGATGCGCAGCCATCTCCTCGTGGGGAGTTTTGTGTAGCATCAAGCTAGCAAAGAGCTGCGCGTTAGCACAATATTTCCAGTGCTCTACAACCTTGATAAAATTAATGGATTTTGGCGTCCCCGAAATCCCCGCCCCGTCCATTCACGTCACTGTTATGCGACGGCATAACCTTTCTTGTCCCAGTGGATACCAGAAAAACGATTTGACTCATTTCAGCATCAAAAGTCCGAAAAGCAAAAAATATGCGCAGTTTTAAAAATAGCATTTTTTACTGATATTTCGGAAATTCATGGTCATTGCGGAACCTGAAGACGTTGTCACATATGGCTGTAATTTTAACCACGTAATATAAAACACAAACTCAAAACACAACTTTTGAGGGGGGTGGAGTTTCACATTTTGAGAAAACCTTTTTTCGACCCACCCTAACGGTCATAAACAGGGCTCCAGAAATACAACCAAAACTTATTCGCCATAAAAAAATTACTAGCCCATAGTATCGCAATCTGTTTTATATAAGTATTTTTATAGGTGTTGTTTAACAAAAAACTCAACATTAAATATTATGTTGATCAAACAAGAGAAATATATTCTGCAATTCCTACTACACCGTACACATAATTATACAGTAACACTCTTTCCTTTAGATGGGTTTAGAACAGTGGTTCCCAACCTTTTTCAGCCCAACGCTCCATTTTTCCGAAAAATATTTTCCACCGCCCCTTGATGAATACTACCCTGCAGAGTTTTTCTTAGTTGACGTCTGGAAAGCCGAACCACCCAGCGTGGACACCCGTCTAAAATCAGCTCCTTCTAATGCCATACGCTACATTTCTATTATTTAGTATTATTATAACATTTTAACATAATATTGTTGTCCACCGCCCCTCACTAAATTCTTGAACGTACAATGGGGGCGGCACAGCCCAAGCTGGGAATCACTGGCTTAGAACGTACGCAGCTAACACAAACAGTTTAGTTACACGAGAGCTTCTTATGCCCTTCAGTGTGTCTTTTGTTGGCTGCATAATACCACTTATTCATTAATTTTTCCGGGAATTAAGCCCTGCAGAGAAGGGCCATTGATATGTAACATCAGTAAATCATTCAGAGTAGAGGCATTAATTGACGATATCAGCTATCCTTTTAATAGGTTCATTTGTCAAAAATCTCTTTTACATGATTAAGTAGTTGCTAGTAAAACAGCTACGCCTTCAAGCAGTTTGGAGAAAAATGGAAATCTGTCCTTATTATTCAGTGTTATTACAAGAAGATCTTTTATTTTCAAATGTTCCCACAAATGTGAACTTGTACCACTCTTTTATCAAATTTATTAAAACATTTAAAAAAATTATTTTCAAAGTATTTGCTGAAACTTTTCTCCAAAATCTTAAGTTCTTCCTACCTAAAATCTTCCTGATCTTCCGACCAGATAAATGTGTCAAATACTGAGATAGCGTTAGCAATTTATGATTCATTTTCAATAAATCTCCTTATCAAATACTTTGTTGAAGATACTCTGGTATTTTGTTTGACTAAGAAGCAGGTTTTCCTTTTGAAAGATCAATTAAAGTTTCTTTGATACGTTCAGAAAATCTAAGAGAAAATGAATTCTTATCACAAATACGTATGACTTTATTTTCTTTAATAGACCTTATGATTTTGCAGCATTATCCGCTTTTCCATTGTTTATTTCTTTCAAATGCATTACCACTGCAGAGTATTTATTAACAAGTGCAGTCTGTGGTTCCGCTCTATTAGACGCCCACCGTACTGAATGCAGATACTTGAACATGAAGAGTTTTGTTTTCAATGTGGATGCCGCTTTTCCCAACTCATTTAATCTTTTTGGCAAGTTCTGATAAAAGGTGTACAGTTTTTACCTCTACGTCAATTTCAGCAACAAAGAGAACTTTTTCGATGATATTTAAAACAACCAGATTTAACTTGTGTGCAATACGGTGTGTTGATATGGCTCTGTTTAATTTTTCCACTAGTCCATTGTTTTTTTCCCAGCATGCTAGCTGCTTCATCTGTTCCTATGACTACTAACTAATTACCAGTTTTCCACGGCAAACACAACTTGTCTATTTCACACTTTAACACATCTAGGTAACCTGCAGATGTTGAGTTTTGGGGAGGAATTATAGAAAGAAACACCTCTTTCAGTTTCTGATTTTTATCTATGTATCTTACATAAAGGGTAAGTTCCTCCTCATTTTAAATATCTTTAGAAGCGTCTATAAGAAGACCAGCTCTGCTGAAGTCCTTGATTTTCGTAAGTAATTCTTGTTAACTGACATCAGCAATAACTGAGACAAATTCTTTACATTTCATATCACTTTGTACTGAGTCTGGGCCTGTATTTACGCCATGCTTATTTAGTAAGACTACTAAATTTTTGAAGTCAGTAAATGGCTCATTGAAATTAGCTATATAGAGAGCTGCATTAAAAAGGCTCTTAAGGCGTTCAAACATTTTGGAAACCATCTTTTTTGGCAGACTGCTATATGTGTGTTTTCTGGCCAAGTCTATGCAACAACATTTTTTATGAGAATTGGACGCCTCATGAAACCAAAATTTCACCACTTTAAAAGATCCATGAAAACCTTTTAGTAATCTAGAATTACTGTCAGCAGCAAGAACATATTTTTTACATACAATACAAGATGCACATTCTTCTTCGTAGCACAACCACTTGAATTTCTCGAGCCAGTTGTGCTGAAAAGCACGTCTTTTGCGATTTCTTTACTTGATGACACATCAAAACCTTGCTCCAGCGTTTTTAACACTTTATGGAACGTCATTTCACCTTCAGTTTTGCCCAGTTTCCTAAAACTAAAAAGTGTAGTTTGTATTTACTTTCGTTTATTGTTCATTATGAAGAATGCTTTTACGCAAATTACTTACTTACTTACAATTACTTTTTGGAAAGAAAAAATCACACAATCTACAAAATCAACACGCATCCAAGTATTTAACACCTGCTATTCACATTGTAATTGTCCACTGGCCACATTATTCTCTTCAAATAAGAACCTAAGGAACAAATGCTTTTGAAATCACGGGGAGAGATAAACGGCGACACTATCACTCCCAAGCGGTTGGAATCAGAACTTCCAAGAAATTCTTCGGGAGCCGCCCGATATCAAATAACATGACAGTTTTAAGATGGAAAAAGTTGTATAATTATGCTAATGCATTTAAAACGCATCTCGAACGAGGTTGAAATTTTACTCGTCACCGGTCTCCGGTAACTCGCCATTGGCGAGTGGGCTAACGGATTTCTGGAGCCGTGTTCATAAAATACCTCACTGCAGCAAAGATACCCTGAAGAATGCTTGGTGGAGAACGTAATCTCCTTCCGTTTGGCATAACCTCCGTCGGCATATCGTTCGGGTACCTTTCGTGAATTGCTAACATTTAATCAATATCACTCGGCATTCAGTTAACACCTAATTTTCGAAAGAATCCCATAAAGAATACCGATAAATTCCGATTGATTCCACACTCACTCGCCGTTTCGATTAATTGGTTATTTTACTTCAAAAAGCGACTGGAAACCAATTGTAGCGAACACGTCGCGAATCATATAAAATTCATTTCCTCTGACACTTAAAATCCAAAAGGGTATTTAAATTTTACGAAACTTTTCGACACCTTTTCCTTTTTAAACAGAGAGAAAATAAACCTTTTAAAAATTAGCTAGCGAATAAATATTTATGAGATATAAAACTTAATTGCGTATCCACGTCAAAGATCTAAATATTAGAACGAATCACTGAATACATTTTCGCATACCACTACCAGATATCGAACGACGTAGACAAAACCATCGATTCCAATTTTTATTTGGCGAAGTGTAATATTTTCCACCGATGCTGAATCCAAACAATCATGTGAATTTTGAATATTAAATGGACCCGCGGGCGATCGAAGGCATAAGCAGAGTGGCTTTAGTCGAACTAAATTATGGGCGACTCTCGAACCTTTCCTCGAATGAGTGATCGGCGTTTCTTAATGCAACGGACGCGAATCTATAAAAGATAGCATAAATAATGCAAATCTCAAAGTCCGCGGCGATAGAGGGAGATGCGAATGCATGGACTATTGAAATAAGTCTTAACAGAATTAATTACCAAGTACTAGCATTAGATGTTTTTCTTAGCGTCTCTCTATTGCCGATGCATAAAACCCTCATCCGCATTGCAAAAGGAGAAAGTAGACATTTTTTCCTCCAATGAGTCGCGAGATAAATAATTTCTTCTCCTTTTTAACAGAACCTTTTTTAGATTCGAATTCTTCGAACTTTTCCCTCATGCATTGCTATTTGCGGGTAATGAAATATGTTCTGAATTGTTTATTCTTTTCCATTTTTTAAACTCGTGTAAACTCTTCGGCTCTCAATCCTATGTTCAACTGACAATAAACGGCTAAATTTAAAACCTCCCATTGAAAAACAATTGCTAGAGACCACTGCCTTCGGAATACCGCAGGAGTGAGGACAGAGAACGTTTCGAGCGATAGAACAAGGGAAAATAATCGGAACGTCGAAAGCGTTTCCCAGGAATTTGTACCGTCGCGACGAGCAAAGGTTCCTGGCGCACGCAACAGTTTAAATTTAGAAGAGACACTTTGGAAAGAGCCGCTCTCGGTTGGAGCCTCCCTCCCAATCGGTGTTTAGAGGGGACAACACGGAGTTTATATTCTTAGTATTGACTTCGCGAATAAGCGATTTCTGTTCACGGGCAATTAGATAGGAATGGAATCACTGAATGGTGTGACTCAACAAAACTCGCATTGGAGCAGAAACGCTCCAAAATCCATTGCGTCAGCATCAAGAAAATTATTACCTAAACTATTCAAACTTCATCCAAACAAATATTATTAACTACAGCTATTAATATTCTTAAAAAGAGGAATCGTCCGTTAAAATTGCTCGGAAGGCGTTCCCGATGGAAATTAACCGCTGCTGTATCGTATGTAAAGTGGATTTTAATATCTGTTTACTTCGCCATTATGGTTGCCATACTAAACCGATTTCCTTCGACGGGATATGTCAAAAATGACCAACCGTATTGATTTATTCAGCTGTACTAAGTTTGACGACATTTTACTGATTAACAAATATCATACTTTATATTCAAAATATATATAAGTTTACTCGGTTACTGAGTGTGTAACACTATCTACTAACACCTCTGGTAGCTATTTAAGGAGAGCAAAACAACATGGATTCCCGGTTTATAAACATATTTTTATTTTTTTAACTAATTCAGTTGAATGCCATTAAGAACTGCTGTTTTGACCTCAAACTACCTTTCAGCGTTCATCTAGCGTTTATCACTTATGGTGATAAAATTTGTCGTTTATATTTAGGTACTATTCCGAAGCTTTTTACCTTGTTATCAAAATAAAGAAAAGCACTATAGTGAATTTAAAATACATCTTTTCATTTCAATGCAATTAACCTCAATATGCTGCCAAGTACTCAGCTACACCATTTCCTTTGTACCCGATCCTTATTACACAGTCCACTTAAACCAACTTTATTTTTACTCTTCTTTATATAACTTGAAATGGACGATACGCGACGTCAACAAACGAAGCGGAAACTTGCTAGCGAAAGGCTACAAAGATATAAAGAATTGCAAAAGGCAGCACGGAGGGAGAGAAAGGGAGGGAGAGAGTGAGTGAGTCTGAGAAGAAGTGGGAGGAGGGAAAGAGGGAGAGAGAGGGAGGGAGGAGGGAAGGGGGAGGGAGAGAGAGGGAGAAAGGAGAGAGAGAGGGAGGAGGGAGAGAGAGGGATGAGAGAGAGAGAGGAGGTAGAGAGAGGGAGGAGGTAGAGAGAGGGAGGAGAGAGAGAGGGAGAGAAAGAGAGGGAGGAGGTAGAGAGAGGGAGGAGAGAGAGATGGAGAAGGGAGAGAGAGAGGGGAGGAGGGAGAGAACGAGAGAGAGAGAGAGGGAGGATGGAAAGGGGAGGGGAGAGAGAATGGGAGGAGGAATGGAGAGATCGGGAGGATTTTTAATTTTAATATAATACCTCAACCCGCTTATCCTTCATTTTTGACAGGCAATTATTCTAGTTTGATGCATTGCCTCACACACGGTGACTTATATAACATCAGTATTTTCATATCCTCGATTTCTGCCTCTTTCATTATAACCGCTGTACTTGTAAATATTTAACTACCTCGCAACGTTCAGTGATAGGCTGAACTTCAATGGCAGAATATTCGTGAAAATAAGATTAACATTTCTATAGATTGGAAATTCGATAGTTATTCAAACTTTTAGCAAAAGAATTTTGAACTGATTTGTTTTATTTGTCCATACAGTTTCCCCAAGTATGTTGCTTTTTACGGTTAAAATGCCAAAAGAACTGCTTTGGGCTCGAATGTTTATTTTAGATTTGAGGGTATCGTATGACTAATTGTAAGTAAAAGAATGGAAAGAGGAATTTCAGCTTGAACTCCATAATCGATTCGATGTAATGGAAGACGAAGAAGTCGAAACGAAGTTAAAGGAGGTACTCAGGAAATCCTCACAAGAAATGGACGCAAGTGTTAAAGTGAAGCCAGATATAGAGTAATCTGAAAAACTAGACTGCTAATGAAGAAAAGAATGGAATTGAAATTGAATAATGACCCTAAGAAAATGATACACTTCGCAGAACTATTTACTTATTATTTATTCCGAAAAATTAACTGTTTCGGGTTCGTGGGCGAAGCGAACAACAACACATTCACCAAAGTTTAGAGAGAAACAAATAATCCTGCATGCGGGAAGTCTTATTTTCAGATATATAGTTTCAGTAAAATTTAATTGTAACAATGAAATTTATGTAATTGTTATTGATAAAATCGATGAAGTGTATTAAGATAAACGTTGATATTGGTCTTAGATTTTCAGGAAAAATAGACGATATTAGTTGTCGCCTTTTAAGAAATATAAACATCGAAAACTATAAAGCCTAATAAGATGTAAACGTCGATATTCGTCGTCAAATTTTATGAAAAATAAACGTCGATATTAATCGTCGAATTTTGAGAAAAATAAACGTCGAAAACTACGAATTCTACACATATATCGATTTTCCTCTTCCTTATGCACGCACACACACACACAAACTGTTAATGATAGTAATGAACGCATAATTAGCAGTAATATTTTTGCTGACACAATAGTATTTCCAAGGGGATAATGGCGCCAAAATTGTCATCCACCTCTTTAAAAGGAGAATTCCGTTTAAAAGACGTAAATATTGAGAGACCTCATAGTTTTTTACAAACCAGAAATAGCACACGGTAGTTTTAGTCACCTCGAAAAATATGTTAAAATCACAATATTGCATCACTGTTTCACCAGTTAGGTTTATATAAAAAAGTTATGCATTTTAACGCTTTATTGTCGGTGCTTTTACATAAACTTCGGAAACACAAATAAGTTTCTAAATCTTTTAATTCTCGGCATGATTCAAAACAACCACCAGAGCGCATAGTGCACTAATTGTTATCAATTAAACAATGTAGCGAATGTTCCAGAACCAGGAGTCTAAACGAATGCTTTACATATGTAATATGCAAGTGTGCGCCCAAAACTGCCTAAAATTATATTTTCTGCATGATGAGAAAATAGGAGTCGCATTAATTTAACCGCGTAATATCAAATCCGCACTGGGGAAATCCGCGTTGGATAAGGTTTTACCATATGCAGATATTTTTCAGTAGCATAAAACTTTTTACTGCTGTGATACAAAATACTATATTTTCCCTATGTCCGTCCGTTCAAGTGCAAAATTTTGATAGGATGAGAGTAGTTAAGATTTCCAGGATAGTATCGGATGGTAACAGAAATGAGCGCTATTGATTATGATGTCCGTCCGTCTGTCCGTTTGCCTTTTAACAAGATTAAAAAAAAGGGAAGCGTAAATACCTTTCAATTTACTTTCTAAAAAGGATAAAGACTATATTACAACTACTTAACAGCGGTGAGATATTTTAAAGAACAAAAAGGAAATCAAATATTCCGAAAATTTGCGTGAACAAGCTAAAAAGCATTTGTATTTTTTTGCATTTATTTGTTAACCTCTCTTTCATAATAAAATGCTTTTCTCATTCAATCATAACGATTACAACACTGGAGAGCCTTGAACATTGTATCTTTTCATAATTCTTATCCATGCAAACGTTCGAGAATAATTTCGGGCACGATTTACTACGGTGTCCAAAAGAATTTCCGCAAAGTGTCAACAAACCATCGTGGTCACGGGATCACGATGCGAATGATCACACGACTTATCCGAAAGTATAACCGGACGGGCTAAAATAGAGAACCGTCCCTCAGTGGCGCCGCTCGGGACGAAGAAAGTGCTCTCCAATAAGGTGAAGATCTCTCCGAAAAAAAGTCACATGCGACCCCGAAACACGGAAGGTGATCGAACCAAAGACACATCATTAATCCCGAAGCAGACAAGACTTGCTAACAAGGGCTGTTTAAGGTGAGTTGAGTGAGGTGAGGCTGAGGGAGTGAGGCGGAGGGAGGAGAGGAGGTCGAGAGAAAGTAGCGAACGGAGGAAGAGAGAGAGGGGGAGAGAGGAAAGTGCGCGGGAAGATATTTTCAGTTTAGGAATATCGACGTCGCCCTTTACGAGACTCACTTTAATAAAATCCCTAACAACGTCCCTTTTTCTTTTCTAACGCTTCCGTCGTTGTACATTGTTAGGATAGCGGGGAGGGGATAGGAGGGGAATATGGGGGATAAGGAGCAATATCGGAAGGCTGATGGGGGAGTGAATATCTGGAAGGGTCGGGAGAGAGAAAGGGAAGAGGTCAGAGAGGGGAAAGTGCTTAGGGCAATGAAGGAGCACGGGAAGAGAATGAGGGGAGAGGAGCGGAGGGAGAGAGAGGAGGAAAGGGGAGGGAGGGGAAAGGAGGGAGAGAGGTTAGAGGAATGGATTCAGGAGATAAGAGGTTAGTCATAGAAGCGACCACGAAGTAAATAACAAAGACTTGAAATGGAAGAGAAGTTGGAGTGAAGCGATTTAATGAAGAATTGTGAAACGACAATGAGTCGCAGAATAACTTTAAAATTTATAAAAATAAGTTTAAATTAATTGCAAACTTGTACAAAAAGCCGCGACCTGATGAAACCTCAAAATTTAACGTCGTATCCTTGATGTTATGCAAACTCAAAGGAATTTCTTTGCAGGCTTGAATGCAAGATGAAAGACGATTTGGAGGATACAAAAGTCGATATGCAAACTTGAGGAATGTCGGATGGGGAGAATAGAGGGAAGGCGATAAAGGAGAAGAAAGAGCGAGCGACGTGAGGAAAGTGTAAAAGAGAGGCATGGCGCTCAATGAAAAACGAGAGAAGAAAGATGCACGCATCGTGCGTGCATGTCTGCGAGGCAGAGGCGTTCTTTACGATTTACGCAATCATGCCAAAAAAGATAAATATTAATGGCTTAGTACAATACCTAAGAACTTAAAAAAATGATATTCCAATGGCGATGCCAAGGAAATGTCGAATTTTTGATTCACCGACTTATTTCCAAATCAGTTGTAATTAATAAAACAATCTACTACTACTTAAAACGTACCTCACTTGAGTAGAAGTAATAAAATCTGTATTTTCACGTTCATTCCTTCGTCGTAAATTACCCATTTCTTTTCACTTACAAACGCTGTGTATACGTAAAGAAAATAGACGTATTTACGTTCATTTCTCCGTCTTAGGTTATCCATTTCCCTTAATTTACCAAATGTTGCGGGAACACGAAAGAAAATTAAACTAATTATGTATTTACAGCAGATATTGTTTACTTCAGTTACCACTAAGATTGTTTTCGCTGACAATTAAAAAACACGGGAATTTTTTTTTTAAGTTCAAAGCGAATTACGACTTTCTCGTTTGATTTTCATGAAATCGGTTACTCCTTCTATAAAAATGTATTTACCTACTGAACAACACATAAGCTATTTAACTATTTCTACAATTTTTGATTAAAGACTTTTTGGTATAAGTGATATTTTACGAGATATAAAAAAAGTTCATTTTTTGTCACCATTGAAGCGGCACTCTCGATTAGGCTACGTGAACCATTTATATTATTTTCATATTTTCTTTGCCCTTATGTCCTAAATACTAAATTTCATGAATATATACCCAGTAGTTTTGGAGGAAAACATGCGGACGGACAGACGGACACGACCTTTTCGTAAAGAACGCCTAAAAGCGGATGGCGAGGCTAGCGTGGATGAATTTGTGCGGCGACAAAGTTGAGGGACATGAAAGACAAAAATGGAGCGAATAGGTAGAAGTAGGAGAATGAGATAAAAGGATGAGGATGGAAGGGGGAATATTTGATGGGAGAGAGACGAGCGGCCGAATGAGAAGTGAGAGGAATGGAAAGAGAGCGGAGAAAGTGGAATTGAAGAGCGGCATGAGGAGGTTCGACGGAAGCAATTACTCACGCCTCTCGAACCAATTCGTTGAGAAATTCAATTCGAGTATATCGAAAACTAAAAAAACAACACAAATTAAAAACATTTAATTGTAAGATGATATTCGTACATATCTAGAGAGGAGTTTCATTTGGAAAAAGGCCTTTGAAGAACTTAAATTCTCCCGGTATACTGGAGCTAGGAATGCAAAGGGATAAATAATAAGAAGAGATAGGCACAGACAAAGGGACAGAGTAGGGATGTTTAAACTGCGGCCCGCAAAGCTGTGATGAAAAAGAATCCGAAAAATTTAACACACAAATTCAGACATTTTATGAAAATTTTGATAATAAAGCTTTTAATATGGAAATGTTAACTATTAAAAACCTATTTAGACTCGATTTCCATTAATATGGCCCCTCAGAATTCGATTTAAACTTTAATCCTGCTCACCGAAGAATTGGCAACTTTCAACGCGGCCCGCGAAGGATTTGCAACCACCGAGCAGAAAAGGTTGGACACCACTGGGATCGAAGAAGAGTTAACCCTTCTCAATTAAAATTATTTATAATTCGAATGTTTTAATGACTTGGTGATTTTTGTCAGGAATAGTGATAGATGAAAAGATATTTACGTCTATTTTTTTATTTAAATAACTTTAAAAAATATATATGTAGGAAACACCCATACCATTTTTTAAAAAGTAAAAAAATTGTAAAAAAATTATTCTTTCTAAATTTACCTAAACTAAGAAGACATCTAAGTAAACATTATTTCCATTAAATACAGCAAAATATGGGTACAAACAGGAAACCAGGAAGATAGTCCTCTTATTTTTTGCAAACATGAACCCTCCCTTTTTTAGGTTGTCATTTGTCTTCGACATTAGGGGCATTTCTTTGCGGCAAGAGCGCATTGTTCTACAAGAATATGTTCCAGCTTTCAATAGTTTTTACAAGCCTAAATGTCGTAAAGAATTTATCAATAGCAACGACATAGGGTTTTTTCGTTAGTACATTGCAAAGGTCAAGCGCAACTATCTCACAGAGGGTGCAGTCCTTATTTGCAGCATTTGGTTGATCAGATTTACCAATATGCTGATACACTAAAATAAAAATTATTAATAATTATTATAATTAATTAATTTTATTAATATCATATTACATTATAAAAATAAAATCACAAGAAAAATATAAATTTTGCTTACCTTACTCATTCTTTGCACATTTCCCAAAAATAACAGTACGGTTTACTAGGGGCCAGCAATTCTTCAACATGGATGAAAACAAAAAATCACACTAGCATTTTTTAATTACCGTAATGTGACATCAGATGGCAATACAGAAAGGATGTGAGAATTATATCATCCAATAAACCAGGCTGGTGACAAACTTTGTGGGAATTATATCGCCCGGTAAACTGGAAAGGGTTAAAGCGTGAAAGATAAGGGGAGATAGTGAGGGTGTCAGAGAAGAGGGGATGGAAAGGGATGGAAATGATGCAGAGGAAAGGTATCTTAAAAGAGAAGTGATACACCGTGAAATGACAAAAAGGAAACAGTTCCAAGGTGAATGTTCAAAAGTAGCAGAGAAGGAAGCGACGAGAAGATAAGAGAGAATGAATAAAAGTTTACCAGAGGAATGGAGATGGCGGAGACAGACGGAATTGTAGAGAGATAAAAAGAGATGGAGGAATAAAGGGTTAGCCTGAAGGGAAAAGGGTAAAAGGAGAGAACGAAGGTAAAGAGAGTGCTTGAAGGAAAGGAGATGCATTAAATGTAACATGGCATCGCTGAAACGAGGCCCAGTTTGGTCTTATAGAGTAAATTGGATGTATGCGGTCGGGTGTGAGGAAAGAAAGTGACGAAGGGAAGAGAGGAAAATGGCACGACGGTGGCCTAGGGAGCGAAACTGCTCGATCGAGTGACTTCCACTCTTCCTCTTACTCATCTCCTCTCCCTCCCTCCATTTCTTCTCTCTCCCTCATCCCCTCTTCCCCTTTCTCACTCTTATTCCTCTCCCTCTTACTCCCTATCTATCTCTCCCTCTCTCTTTCTCTCCCCCTCTCTCTCACTCCCTCTCTCTGCCTTACTCCCTCTCTTTTTATCTCTCTCCCTCGCTCTCACTCCCTCTCTCTCACTCCCTCTCTTTCTCCCCCCATCTCTCTCACTCCCGCTCTCTGTCTTACTCCCTCTCTCTTTATCTCTCTCCCTCTCTCTCTCTTTTACTCTCTCTCTGGAGGAACAATGCCTCGAGACGTGGGCCTAAAGAAAAGAGGTCTGAGGAGGGATCCGACAAGAAGGATAGGAAAGAGGGAGGAACGGAAAGGTTCCTTATAACGGAAAGGGTGATCGCAGTTCTTGAGAGGAAAGGATGCGAGGGAGTGAAAGGAGAACTGATTGATTGATTGGACCCCATATTTGCGAGGTTAGGTCGTGTTAGGTCTCTCTACCACCCTATGCATGCCGCTTGTATGTAATGCGTATAAAATTTGTTATAAAAAAGACCAGTCGCGCTATATTAAATTGTGGAAAATATATAGTTGACTTTCATTTCTAATGGAGAAGGATATTTAAAAATGAACAAAAAATAATATTTCAAAAATTCAAAATAACGTTTTAGTAAAATGAATAAAGATTATTAGGAAAAATGCGGTTTACTACATATTGAACCAAGCACCCGGAACGTCTTCGTGAACGCTTCTTTTCATTGAATTGGAATTAGGAGTTTGTCGCTAGCACGCGCGATAAGTTCATATTTGGATATGATTCACTACCAAAGGTGTAGCTTTATGGAACTGCATTATGTTTAAACTGCGAAAATATACAATACTGCGTTGTTACTTATTTTAAGATTTTACTTTTGGAATTTACTGACAGATAGGAAGGCGAAGGAAGATTTTATGATCCCGTGAAAATGTGTGGAGCTTTTGTCTTGAGTTCATGCGAAGCAATGGAAACTCTTTTGGTAGTGGAGTAACATGGTCAAAAGGTTTTAGACTGTAAATGAATTTTATGGACTGGTTAAAGGTGCGACCGAGTTTGTTGACAGCGGTTTTATGATCATCCTTAATGATAATATCACAAAAGTAAAAAATGTGAAGCATTAATAATTGCGCCAGGATATCCTTTAAATTTTGGAAAAGAAAAAGATTAACTACTCAGATAAATAGCGTCCAATTATATTTGAAAAACGGAACAATTATTTGACATTTAAAAATCCTCTGATAGGCTCTGCACAAGCATCGACGCAACCCACAGTCAATATGTGTAAACGAGAAAATTTAATGCATGAGCCTCTGCAAAATTCTTTCAAAGGAATCGTTTAGTATCTTCTTCGATCACGTGTTTGAGAGTCACTCTTTTACACGCTGTGCTTGAGCCTACGAATTCCAGAAGCGTCTGTTGCATTCACGGATGCATTAATTTGTGGATGAAACATGACTCATCTGCGGCTTTTAATTCGATAAATTACTGTAACGATACTATTAGAGCAATGAAAATGTGGATTCCTAAAGGTACGGAAGGAAAAAGCGAAGGGAGAAAGCGAAACTTTTGCCCAGACCTCGATCGCTCGTCAAAAAGTCCCATCGAGCGAGGGAAAAAAGGTATTATTGACGAAAAAGTGCCTTCCAATGCCTCTAGAACTATCGAAACGCGTTTTGTGGTTTAATTATTTGGCGTAAATTTTAAAATGCCAATTTAGCGAGAGGGTAGGCCAAGGAACATTAATTGGTGTCCTTAACTTTTTAAGAGTATACTATGCGCAAAAAAGCGTCTCTCTCTTTCTCCCTCTGGCAGGCGCATCATGAGTGACAAATTGGGTGAAATGTGCTATACTATCCGCTTAGATAGAACAGAGTAAAGAAGAAAACATCTACGACCGGCAATTTAAAGGAGAGATTAAAGACAGAGAGAGGGGGTAGAAAAAGGAGAAAGGGAATGAGGGGAAGGAAGAAGGAGAGAGAGAGAGAGATAGAAGGAAGGGAGGAAGAAATAGAAGTGAAGAATGGAGGGAGAGAGAAGGGATGAAGAAAGGAGAGGGAGGATAAGTTGTTCTGCTCTAAGAAAGACCATTATTATCCCTCGCTCTGTCAATCAATAAAGGCGAGTGAGATTCGAGTAAGGATTCATTGGATTGCATGGTATTTGGAGAAGTTTGTTTCCGTATACCTGCATTGGGGCGCGAGTTGCCATTTCCTTACGAAGACACACGGCTCAGTTTAGCTTTAAACTCCAATCGATGACATATGGAGGTTTATGAGAGACACGATCGACATTTTCCCTTTTAGCGCAAGCGTATTTATTTTGCCAAATCCGAACCGCGAGATTCCAAAACAAAAAATACACGCAATTATGTCAATATACATGGAATGTTCCCTATTTCCGCAAGAAACAGAGATTCGCTTAAAACGCTGCTCTTAAAGTCGTTCACCGCCTAGCTCAATTCTCGCGCGGTTATGTGGTTTTAAGTGCGTGGGTCACTCGCGCGTCGATCGAACATCTCTTTCTCCGAGAACGGAAAACTCACGAAAAACGAGATTACGCCCATGGCGCTAAACATTTGGGGCCCCCAGGCGCTAAGCAA
Organism: Tanypteryx hageni; assembly: GCA_028673005.1. Taxonomy (NCBI): domain Eukaryota; kingdom Metazoa; phylum Arthropoda; class Insecta; order Odonata; family Petaluridae; genus Tanypteryx; species Tanypteryx hageni. The sequence continues at coordinate 195,376,061 of CM054114.1, read as the reverse complement.
TAGAGGGCCCTGCAATCTAAATATATAGTGAAACTGCTGCTAACGACTACCCTCCTTTGTGACACCTCTTAACGATCGTTTTTCTATGGAATTTCTGTGGATTTTTAAACTGAGACTTTTAACATTTCTGAGATTATATACACGAGCATTTTTTCTGAGCCCCTTACTTCAAGAAAGGGAGAAATTCAAGATTTATGGCAACTGAGCGGTAGGGAAATCTTGCCTTTCCCTCATTTTCACGGATCCACACGGAGCCCCAATCTTTCGCGGAACCCTAGAGTTTCGCGTAACCAAAGTTGAGAAGCACTGGCGTACGTCACGGGCCCCATACTTCACGGGGTCCCTGGCGCGCGCCAAGCGCGACCCCTCCTAAATCCGCCGCTAGCTACGACCTATAAGTACACGCGTTGTCGTCGAACAAAAGCGGAAAATGGCTCGCGTGCATCTGTGAAACGGGGAAGAAGTCGATTGGAACACACTCATCACGAGTGAGAGAGTGCGTGCCTCGCTTTGCCCTCGATGGCTGCTTTCTTTCGACAATTCCACCTCTCCTTCCCTCTTCCTTCCCTTCTTCCCTCCTTCCTTCCCTCCTTCCTTCCCTCCTTCCTTCCCTCCTTCCTTCCCTCCTTCCTTCCCTTCTTCCCTCTTCCTCTCTGTTAACCCCTTAGTTAGTAGCGTGAAAAATTTCCGTAATTAGTCGCGTGGGGTGACTCCAAAATGATTTGCAAACCTTAGGAAGAAAATAGTTTTATCTTTATCATACTGGAAATAAAATCACTTTTAAACTATAATCCAATTATTTATTAATAATTTTTTATGAAATATTGATTAAAATAACATTCGTAACAAGAAAAATGTTCTTTTTTAATCACATCCTCTGTCACCACCATCATAGCATTTCATTAACATATGCTATTTGCAAATAAAAGCCCCAAAATTGGCATATCTAAATGGCACTTTATTGTCCTTAGTCCTAGGGCAAAATTTCCATCTTTCCCTGGAAGGTCCTGCCTTCTTCCGCAAGTCCTCTCCTGTTGAGTGCAAATTCGCTTTCGGGGTTCTCTTGGTAAAAACTGACTCAGGAATCTCGAAATTTGTTGCTCTTTCACTAATTCTCTAGATTGTACTTTTAAGAAGTTTCGCCTCGTCATTTCATTTTTAACATTTTGTTTATACAGTATGAAAGCATTGATGGCGGCAACGTTCACAAATAAAAAAACAGCTAACGGCCACCTTTTCGTTCTTCTGCCAACGTTATAAGTGGCACAGAGATGGCTACATGTATCGACTCCCCCTTTCGTTGCATTGTACATTGTTATTAGTTTTCGGAGATCTTGGGTGCTGCCGTAAATTTTATCATCGTGATGCATCGCTGCACTGATGTTTTTCACATGAACATAGAAGACTATTGTGATATCTTCAGTGAAACCGAAAATGCAGCTTCTAACACTCCAGTCTCTTTTTGGAAGAAACTCAGGTGGGATTTCTTTTTTATTTTTACGCAGAGTACCGACAAGCGTCAACTTGAACTCCGACGGAAGTGACTTATTGTAAGCCAAAGGGACACTTGTGCTACAATTATCATAACTAAACGTTTCACCACCTAATCAGGTTCATTACTGGTTGTGTATGGTCCTGGTTGAACACCTGCATATATTTCAAATTTCTGTAAATATAATGTTTTCGCGTCCACTAATGCAAAACCCTTTATTTTGTAACATTTCGGTTTTTTTTTTCGGCACCGATCTTTGAAAGGAATCAGTTGCTCATCAATCGTTACATATTCTGTTGGAATGTGTGCCTTTTCAAAGTTTGCTGACAATATTTGAATAAGGTCCTTTATTGGAGAAAACTTATCAGTTACTTTACGTACTTCTCGGTTGTGACGTCGTCAAACCTTATGCATCTCATCAGGAAAAGAAATTTTTTGACGTCATAGTGTTAAATATTATCAATTTTACCGTCCAGTACTAAATAATTTGAGAAAAATACCTTACAAAAATGATAAGTGATAATTTAAACTTATAGAAAAGACAAATCAATAGCAGAAATCGGAGATATATAACTTACAAAAACTTGGTGATATACCTAGTTTTATGCGATGTTTGTACACTTTCTATTCGTTCACTCAATCCCGTGTGAAAAAAGTGGGAAAATTGGGTGGCTGTCAAGATTCAGGGGAGAGCTCGGCAGTAGCTGGGCATACAATTCATCATCATAATGCCGCTGTACCCTATATAGCTATTAAAAAAATATATATTGTTTGTCATATTGTTCATGACATCAAGCTGTATATAGAGATGGTTCCACGTCAAAACAGCAAACGTCTGAACAGCGAACGTCAAAAGAGAGAAAACAAAAACGGCGAACGGACAAAACAGCGAACGTCAAAACAGCGAAAAATGGCAATGTAAAAAACAGCGAACGTGAAAATGGCTGAACTAAATATAGCAAAATACATTTACATATACACCCTGCAATCCGCCAATGGCGTGTGGAAGGGGGAAAATACAGTATATTATAATTATATGCGAATATTTCAGAAATGTAAGTAATAAAGTCCATCCAAAATCTTTATAATTCAATGGATTTGAGATTGAAATTCTAATTTTCGAATTTTTAAAGGAACATCATAAAGATCAAATACAGCATAATAAATTGAATGTCATAAACAATAAACTTGTAGCTCAATATTACAAATTCCTTTATTTCTCTCGCCAGCGTAGCACTTCGTCACTCCAGTTGCAGAGCGCTGCTTCACGATTCTCGCGTGCAAATCTATATCAACCGTGTGAGTTATTAGTCCGGTGGATGGCAGGGGTTGCATAGCACTTCTCAATTACATTCAACGCAGTTACGACCTCATTATTCGATTATTTTCCCTGATTGTTCACCTCTCTAGCTAGTCCTTCCGAACGATACTTTTCTAATATCCTCAGTCTAGCCTGTAGTCTGCCATCCTCGAGCTATCAGTAGGCCAAATACTCAATTAATGGAGAGACGCTTTGCCTAGCATCGTAATTTATTTTCACGAATATGGCAACCCTTCTCTGAACCTTCTCCATCATAAGTATGCGGACCCTCTCATAAGGGTCCCATACTTCTGCTGCATACTCGATCTCGTTCGTGGGATTATTTTTCCACTTTTCCAGCCGCAACTGCCCCCCTCTTGCCCCCACCTGCCCACGCCCATGATAATAATCCCTTCCCTTTCTCTTACCATTGGCTATGCTCTTAATTACTAGTCGTTTAATGAGAAGTTATTTTGTTTCTATCCTTTCCTGGAAGTATTTAAGGATTGTAGAGTAACATTCTTCTGTTCAAGTTCTCCCTTTTACTGTTGTGCTATTATTCAGGCATTAAGGAGGTGCGATTTTTGCCTATGAAGCGACTCTTGGCTTGGTATCTACACCCTTATAAAATTAATTCTTTCAGTGTTAAAAGAAGAAAACCAACGAACATATCGCCATTTTAAAGTGGAATTGCTGGTGTAACGTCGAGTCTTCTTTGGTCTGGTGCATTGTATTATTCCAATTCACGTATATTGAGAAGGTATGTTTATGAATATGCATTTTTAGCTTTTTAACTTCGATATCGTGTAAAATTCTCGAGCATATACTCGTTAGCAACATAATGCGATTTCTTGATAGTAATTTATTGTTAGATGATTGTCAACACGGCTTCAGGAAAGGTAGGTCATGTGATACTCAGCTCGGTCTGTTTGTTATTTGTATACTGAGAATCGGAGAAAAGAGTACGCAGGTCGATGCCATCTTCTTAGATTTTAGAAAAGAATTAGAAACCTTAGGCGTTAATTCTAAAATCGTTACTTGGATCCGTGAATTTTTAAATCATAGGAAGCAGAAGGTTGTTATAGATGGGAAATCTTCGAACTTAGTGGAGGTTGTCTCTGGCGTTCCGCAGGGTAGGGTAATTGGTCCGTTTTTATTTATAATTTATATAAACGATATCAGCTCAGTAGTCAGAAGTAAAATTAGGCTTTTCGCGGACGACACCGTCATCTATAGAGAAATAAGCAATCCGGAGGACCACCAGTATCTCCAAAATGACCTAGAAGCTATTTCTGCATGGTGTAAGGAATGGCAGTTAGAGATCAACCAAAAGAAAAGCTGAGTCATCAACTTCAGGAGAACAAAGAGTATCTCGTTGGATAATACTTATTTGTTGGACGGAGTAGAGATTCCAGTTTCAGACTCGATTAAATATCTTGGAGTCACGATCCATCGTGATCTCTCGTGGGACACCCACATTCGCCGATTGATAGGTGCCGCTAACAAAAAGCTGGCCTTTATAGAGAGGATAGTTCGAAATAGCTCCGAAAAAGTGAATGAATTACGTTATTTATCCTTGGTTCGACCGCAGGTCGAATATGCTTCAACTGTGTGGGATCCCTACGAAAAGGGACTCACTAAGGAGATAGAAAAGGTTCAGCGCAGGGCAGCTAGATTTGTAAAGAGGAATTACGATAGTAAACAAAGCGTAACATAATTAATAGAAAATCTGAAATGGACATCGTTAGAGGAACGTCCCCCGTTAAAGTTGCTTCGGGTGTTCCTCAGGGAAGTGTATTGGGACCTCTGCTCTTCTTAATCTATGTAAATGATATGTGCTCGGTTGTTCGTAGTAAAATTAGGCTTTTCGCCGATGACACCGTTCTATATAATGAAATAAAAAATCAGGAGGACCATCAGTCTCTGTGTGAAGACTTAAGAGCCATTTCAGCGTGGTGCAAAGAATGGCAAATCGAAATTAATTATACTAAATGTGCCGCAGTCACGTTCTGGAAAAGTAACAACAAAGATTTAGGTTTCGAATATAAAATAGATGAAATGAGTATTCGACAAGCTGAGTATGTAAAATATTTAGGAGTAACCATTTGTCGAGATCTTTCGTGGGACATGCACATTCGTCGAGTTATAGGCGCGGCCAACAAGAAACTGGCATTCATAGGTAGAATAGTACGGAACACTACAGAGAAAGTACGCGAAACATGCTACTTATCACTGGTAAGACCACAAGTGGAATACGCAGCGAGCATATGGGATCCGTACGAGAAGGGACACATAATTCAACTAGAAAGAGTACAGCGCAGAGCAGCCAGATTTGTAAAACAAAAGTACGAACATAAGGAAAGCGTCACCTCTTTATTGAGCGATTTGAACTGGGTATCACTGGAGGACCGTAGATTGCACTCAAGGTTGAAACTTCTAGAGAAATATAGGTCAGAATGTCTAAAAGAGGAGGTAGTGGGAATAATTGTGGCACCGACGTATATAGGTAGAAATGATCGAGACGATAAAATACGTGAGATCGATTGTAGGACGGAGCGTTATCTAGGCTCGTTCTTTCCGAGGACAATAAGAGATCACAATAGGAAATTTCGAATTGCGTTAGACAATCTTTAGGTAGGATTTGGTGCATTGCACCCCCTGCCACCCACCAACTTGGTGAATTGCAGGGTAACTTGTAGATGTAGATGTAGATCGTAGTAGGTGATACAAAATGTATAAGAGTAACACGCAAAACGTTATCCTCGATTTTCTCCGAAATTTATTAATATGTGGTCGTACTGCTTTGATATTTAACATAATTAGGGATGTTCTTTATCATCACAAAATTTGAACGATATCGGAGAGGTCAAGGTCGTGAACTCCCATTGCTGGACAGCGCAAGAAAGCGGATATAGGCAATCGACAACAATCATGCCAAAATAAAATATTGGTAATATATTAAGCAGTAATCTTTCGCTTTGTAGTAGTGCACAATGATTATTATAAGAATTCATAACAATGTCTGGACCAAACGGACAGTATGCGCGCAACAACGTTGTGAGGCTAGGAGATTGAATCACACGTGGTTTTTTATAATTATCAAGTATTTGAAATACACTGGATAATCTACAGGTTAATGTGTTTTCGAAGTGTTCAGGTTCTGTATTTGATATGCATTAGATATTTTAATTAACAGCATTTACAATCTTACTAAGCAGCTCCAACAGTGGCGGCTCGTGTATAGGCACTGCGGAACTGCAGCACCCCCTATTTCCACTTGATATTATCGATAACATTTAATATAATGAGTCCTTTTTTCTTTAATTCTTTCTTTATTTTTATAGTACAATATATATTCCTTAAGCTTAATGTCAGTACTTCAGTAGCCATCCCCCAGTTTATGAAAAAGATACAAAAATCTTTGTATGGAACTGTGCGCTTCACAGTGCCAGCGACGTGGTGTTTGACTGTTGTGCGCATGCGCACATAGGAGGGGGCGTGGGGAGGAAGGCGGGACTGCCAGGTAGAGAGAGCACTGTTGGAAGTAAGTTTTTTTTTACTCAGCGTGTGTTGTGCTTAAAAACCGTGTACCATATTCTTGAATGTGATAAAGTGTAGAAGAGTGTAGAATTAGATTATTATTCTGCTTCCAGCTATTCTATTTGATTCCTTTTTTTTTCGGTTCTTTTATTTAACAGAAAACTTTAACCATGGCCTTGCATCCCCAAGAAATAAGTTCTGTGACTGTAAGTGAACTTCAACAGCTTAAGTTTTCACAGCTATCTCTCTATGAGAAAGTTACAGTTAAGAAAAGAGGTCGTTCAACACCTGATATTCTAATATCTCAGCCAGGCAAAAGCAACAACAAGAAATATATTCGTAGCTTTAATTCTGAATGGTACCAACGGAAAAGTTGGCTTTGCGGCTGTGAAGTAAAAAATGCACTGTTTTGCTTCCCGTGTTTGCTGTTTGGAGGTGATGTACCGTGGACAAAAGATGGTTTTAGAAATATAAACAAAATGAAAGAAAAAACTGAAAAGCATGAGAAGTCAAAGAAGCACGTTGATAACGTTGTTTCACTGTCACTTTTAGTAACCGTAAGTATTAAGGAGAAACTTAGTGAGGCATACAGACTTTCAATCAATGAGCATAATATAAAAGTTAAAAAGAACCGTGAAATTTTGTCCAAAATAGTAGACTGCATTTACTTTTGTGGAAACTTTTAAACTCCCTTACGTGGACATGATGAAAAAGACGATTCAGTAAATCCAGGGGTATTTAGAGGATTAGTAAATTTTGCATCTAAATTAGATTCAGATTTCAAGAATCACTTAGAAACCAGTGCAGTCTTCAAAGGTGTTTCTAAGACCATTCAGAATGAGATACTTGACTGCCTGCTACAAATATACCACGAGGAGATAAGGACGGAAATTAGAAAAGCTTACTTTGTAGCTGTCATGGCTGATGACACAACAGATGCTTCGGAACACACTCAAATGGTCCTTGTTCTACGGTACGTATTGAATGAAGAAATATTTGAGCGTTTTTGGGGATTCTTTATTCCAGAAAATCAAACTGCAGATGGCATATCAAAACGTATTTTAGAACAATTGGACATAATCCTTCAAGGAAATGGACAAAAACTGATAGCTCAGACATTTGATGGTGCAAATGTCATGAAAGGCAAAAAAGCAGGAGTTCAAGCAAAAATAAAAGCAGTTTATAGTAATGCACATTTCATTCACTGTTCTGCACATCAACTTAATTTAATAATGAGAAATGCAGCAAGTATTACACGAAACGCAAGAATATTTTTCTCTAACATTCTGGCTATTCCAACATTCTTCTCAAGATTACCACAACGTGTGTCCATTCTCAAGAAACATATGGACGTCAGCATTCCACGTCCATCCTCTACAAGGTGGAATTTCAACATACGGACCATAAACAGAGTTCATGAAAATTTGCAACCTTTAAAAAACTGCCTTACTGAAATTCAGTCAACATCAAATGCAGATCAAACCATTGCAGAAGCAACAGGAATTTTAAAATACCTGAATGATGATAATTTCAAGTTTTGGTTAGAGCTTTTTCATCAGATTATGCCTCATGTTGAAATAATTTACAACCAAATGCAATCTCGAGAAATTAGTGTGTTTAAAGTTAATGAATATATAACAAATTTCAAAACTGCTATTTTAGAATTGAGAAACTCCAAGTACAGTGAGAATCCTTCAAAGACACTCATGGCAGAAGCTAAGGAAGTGTGTGACTATATATGTGTTGATATGATGGACAGATACTCTTCCACTAAACACTTAGTAGCTGCTAAATTGCTCAACAAGAAATGCTTCACTAGATTTAAGAATGAACATCCCACAAAAGAGATAGTACTGACCACTGAAGCTTATCCCATGATTGACAAAGAAAAGCTTGAAACTGAACTAAAAGTATTCTATTGTAGGACTGATATTCATGAATATTGCAAATTAATTGAGCTGCTGAAATTTATCTTGGAAAATAATCTAGATGATGTTTTTAGTGAAATTACGAAACTGATAAAAATCCTCTTGACAATTCCCATGACTACATCAGAGGGAGAGCGCTGCTTTTCAACATTGAAAAGAATAAAAACTTTTTTAGGAAGCACTATGAATTCGGAAAGACTAAATGCGCTTGCAGTACTTTCAATGGAGAAAAATTTCCTCAACTGTCATTCAGAGATCAAGGAGAAAATTATTGAACTTTTTGAGCAAATTAAAACAAGAAGAATGGATTTCATTTTTAAATGAATAGATCAAGCTTGAACTGTAACAATTTAAGTTAAAGTAAGTAAAAAATATTTGGTTTTTTTTGTTAAGATTTTATCAAATTCCTGAATAAATTTTCTTTTTATACATGTTTTTTTCCTTTTACACAATTTTAAAACAAAGGCTAAAAATTTTCTGGAGCAGCACCCCCACTAATTTTAGCTACGAGCCGCCACTGAGCTCCAAGCCATGATATTTAAGCGTTCTTAATCTCCAATTACAACTGCTTAGCGACCATGTCTTGTTGAAGTCTACACGACATTTCGACTGCTGCATTAAGAATAATCTGATATTCTCCTCAACATAGACTCAAAAGTCAAACTCTTGGAGTATATTAACACTTTTCGCATAAGGGTTGAGTATATCGCCCATAGTGAAATATGCTCGCCTTAGCATCCAAGACAGAGCTCCAAAAAACAACGTGATATTCGCTCGCACACTATATATCAATAGTCTATCTCTAATTAATCTCTGGAATCACACATATTGGTGTATTTGGATTGAAATCAAAGTAGTTTGAAGAGTTCATCTCTCAAAATTAATGCGTTCATTCTCCACGAAAGCGAGCTGCCATTTCATAAATTGTCAAACATCGATGCAATATTGACCGTTTGGAGTTATACCAAGCTCGAACCAGTAGCTTTGTTATAAGTAAGAAAGCCGTTGGCAAGCGCTAGCAATAAAACGGCTCGAATTTCACCTACGCTGCTTAACTATCAGAAATAATTGAACAAGGCCACATAACTCCAGTTTATTAAAAGTGATATAAAATGTAGATGGAAAGAAGTTGAAAATGTTCGAGTGCTAAGTCAATTATTCATAATTCTGTTTAAAGACTATTTACACGTTAGCGCAATTAATTAGTTACTAATTAAATGTTTGGTACGTTTTGACTTGGTTTTTCCGCCTGAAAATCAGTTGCACGTAGGCGTAAGGTTTCCAATCAGAATCAGACTGTTTCCCGGTCATTCGCATCCTTTGCAGCAATTGTCATCAGGGAAAGATAATCACTCCATCTGACGAAGCGATTCACAAACCAAACTCATTACCGGGGATAGTGGAAATCGGAGGAGTAGCAAAAACGGAAATGAAAAGGGAGAAGGACCAATATGGGGAGGGAGAGAGGGGGTTAGAGAGGGATGGGGTGGAGGGAGAGGGGAGGGATGGAGGGTGAGGGATGGAGGGGGAGGGATGGAGGGAGAGGGATGGATGGGGAGGGATGGATGGGGAGGGATGGATGGGGAGGGATGGATGGGGAGGGATGGATGGGGAGGGATGGAGGGGGAGGGATGGAGGGGAGGGATGGAGGGGGAGGGATGGAGGAGGGTGGAGGTAAGGAGAGGGATGGGGAGGAATGTGACGTAACGAGGTCAAGAATGACGTGGAAGAGAGAGTCAGTGGAGTGAGAAAGGGAAGAGATGAGACTGATGAGGGAAAGGAGGGAGAGGGGAGAGAGGGGATAGAGGAAAAGAGAAAAGGGAAAAGAAGAGAGAGAGGAAGGGAGAAGAGAGAGGAAGGGAGAAGAGAGAGAGGAAGGGAGAGGAGAGAAGGGGTAGGAGGTAAGATGGGGAGAGGAGAGAGAGAGAACTGGAGAGCTGCGAAAAGTATATCCATAGCATCGCAGCTTCCCCTAAGTCGGTGAGCGTGGGAACGGTAAATTTTTCAGCAATCGCTTGATTAGGCGATTACAGCGATGTATTCGACGCAGAAATGATCAAACTGAATTTTGAAAATATCGATCGAGATAATTTAACGAAGCGTGTCTCCCGACACCTTTAGCAAAAACAAATTAAATCTAGCACATTAAGTTAGATGTGAATTATGAAAGAGCAATGGTTTTCGTATAGGATATATGATTCGTAGGGATAGATACCTTTCATTTTCAGCGGGTTCGAGCTGTAAACAAAATGGCAGCAGTAAAATAGAAAAAACTTATTGATGCGCAAAGATTTACATTTAAATGTGATTCGAGAAAATGGAATGGAATTTAATTTTCAAAAGGCCGTTGTAATTAACATATAACATGAGATGGAAATAGGGCGGCGTTTATTTATCGGAAGTTCAAAATAAATCAATCTAATCGATCGATCGAAAGCGAAATATAAGACATAAATCGGAGAATAATGAGGTCAAGAGAAAGAAGATGAAGGTGAGAGCGAAAAAAACTGCAGAGCCGAAGAGCAAAGGAAGTTTGGAAATAAACTGAGAGTGGCCGATGGCCGGAAATGTAATCAAGATAGTATCTCAAGGGTGTGTGCTAATGTATACAGGGTTGCCCCGAAAAGTGTAAGCTATTGATTTTCAGCTATCGTATTTATTACGGTAATATTTTAAGCGTATCTATGGCGAAATATAAAAATATTCTCTTTTATATGTAGTAGTTCTAAATGTTTTTATATTTCTCTCTAATATTCTCTACTTTTTAATTCTGCTGAATATTTAAAAAAAAACAGTAAAATTTCAATAAAATAGCTTAAATTTTTCGGAGTAATCCTGTATATGTATATGTGCACACACACACACACACATAGAGAGAGAGAGAGATGCATGCATTAATATACGTGAAATATAAATGTATACAGTGAGAGAAAGGAAGGAGAAATCTTCCGAGTGCTGTACACACTTATGACGTCATAGAGTCAGGAGTGCTTCTCCCACTCCTTTCCCCAACTCCCCCATTCCTTCTCCCCACCTCCTCCCGACGCCCCTCTGGGCTTTACCACGAGCGAGTGGGACGGGTGGCACAGATGATAGAGAAGGATTGGATGGGATGAGAGGGGAATGACATGAGAGGGGATGAGATGAGAGGGGCAGGAAGGGGAGGGGGGAGACGAGAGGGGTGGCAAAGGACTCGGAGGCCACCTTTATGCCTCGGGGGAGGAGGGGTGTCGGGTAAGAGAGGATGGGGCGGGGCGAGAGCGGAAAGGGAGCAAAGAGGCGGAGGAGGGCAGGGCAGAGTGGATCACAAAGGGGCAGGAGAGCGAATGGAGAAAGACTGGCCTCCTCCCAAAAGGCAGAAGAGCGATGCACAGAATAGCAACAACGACGGAAAGCACAAAGATGGGGCGAAGGATAGATGAAGAAAGGATTCCGTGATAGAGTGAGGAAAGGCGGTCAATCCTTTTTTAGAAACGGTATGAGACGAGCAGCACACGGTCACGGAGACCGCAGCGTGGCATCCTATTCGTGTTGTGAAACATCGCGGCCAATTGCTCTTTCGTTTAAATGTATTAACTTGCGTAAGAGAGAACCAAATGTTATGAAAATGGAAAAAATATCGACACATGAGAACGACCTAAAATTTAAATAACTGAAGATTAAAATTGAAAATAAAGGGTGAGTGTGAATAACGAGAATAAAGAGTCCCCACATGGCGAAAATCTAATTCAACCGTTCCTAAAAAGAAACAAATGCGTGAAAGAGAAGTTAAAGTTAAGTTAAAAACACCTCTAAAATATAAAACGCTTAAGTTAATAGAAGGGGAAAGGAGGGAGGAGGGAGGGAGGGAGGGAAAACAGAAGATGGTGGGTGGGCTATTAAGCGAGAAATGGAAAAGTTTTATAAGAAGTCAAAATGAAATTGATTGCGTTCTCAATAGTATATATTTTTAAATGTCGTTTAACAATTTTTCTTTATTTATAACACCGCAGACAATAATCAGCATCTGCGAGTTTATGTTTGATATGTATACAGTGATAAGTAATTAAAAGTGAATCAAAAATCGAATCGAGCGTTTTGCCCTCAGATAACCATCAATCTCGCCTTAAAACTGAAAAAATACAAGAACAAACACTTAACAAGTTGATCCAAACAGAACTACTTTTCATTTAATCATTTATCTATTACTTATATTGGCTTTAATAGTTTTAAAGTCATCGTGGATATGTAGCTCTTTGTTTTCCCAAATTTCATAATTTAGCGTTATAAAATGCTACAAATACATTCGAACGGAATATTAAATTCATCACGCGTATTTGTGCGGCAAAAATAACGCGTGTACGTATTAGAATATACCGAATCTTGAGTCCAACAATAGTTGTTGCTATGGCAACACTCTCATGAGTGATAAAAACTGCAAAATCGCCAGTATTTACGCGAAATTCTAAGAAATACAATTGATAAGCAAAATTCTACCATAGAAATTAGAATCTTCATTTCTTTCCTTAGAGAATAGTATAAAACTCGTCCGATATAACAATTCTAAGATATTTTAATATGCAAGAGAAAATTACCCTGCACGATGGATTTCAGATTTCCTATGGAAATCAAATGGGAAGGATAGTTCCAGGAATCAAACCCGGGACTTCAATCTTCCCAAAAAACTATCTTCGGGAGCTCGGTCCATGTAGCAAGAGATTTCCACCAAGTGTCATGGAAATCGATCCATTGGTTCAAAAGTAAATATGGGGGACGGACAGACAGAGACACAATGACATAACTATAAGCCTATTTCCATTCTGGAAAGTAGGCTAAAAATACGTCTCTAATATCTCCAATAGCAACAATAAGGTTGGCAGCCGAAGTGCTCATTTGGTTATCTATAACATAATTGTGGCTTTTGGTGTTATCTGAGACAAATATTTTTCAGTGCTAACTCGTTAGTGGATAGCGAGAAAATAAAATAATCAATGTTGCCGAAATATCAAAGCAAACGAAATCACAAAGTCGATATTTCGCGGAAATACTACTCCTAATCAAAACCGTTTGCTATATCTCTTATATATTTTCAAGGCTATGTTTGTTCGCTAAAATCTCAAGAACGGCTCCACATATATTCACCAAATTTTTAATACAGAATCAGGCTATTATATATTACCGAATCCAATACTTTTTATTGCTTTCTCTACAGAATAAAGCCTTAAAAAAGCAATTTAAAATTTCAATTGTAGTTGTTAAGCCTTCAAAATAGACAAAAGAATAGCGTTATTCCCTTCCCGCTTTATTTGTCATCATCGTAGCAAAAGGTACATAAGAACGTGTACATGAAAAGTAGTGTAATTGCCATTAATGCTAAAATATTACCATTTCGGTAAGTGAAATTACCATATTATACATTTATTATGCTTCTTTACATGCAATTCAAATTTCGTGATGAAATAAGATTAATTTCCCTTACAAGAATAGATAGAATTATATTATCATTAGTTAATATAATCAGGTTAACTTACATTATTCTTGGAGTTGCTACCTACGTCAATAATAATGACTTGCAAATTAAATAAATTAAACATGCATAGGAAAAAATCAAATTCACCCAAATTTTAAGTAAATTTCTATTCTCATTGTAATTTTTAAAAAGAAATTAAGAAAAATTAAGTAAATTGAATTTGCAATAAAATTAATTAATAAAAAAAATTAGTATACAAGCTTTGACTGGAAGCAGCGCCGGGTATTTCTGCTATTATATATATACATACATATATATGTGATTTTTACAAAATACCATAACAAAATCGAGATTTTTAAAGCGGAGCTTAAGAGCAGGGCTATCACAATGAATAAAATATCAAAATCGTTTACAACTTAAAAGAGAACTCCCGAGCGAAGCCGGGTGTTTCAGTTAGTTTTCTATATTTGTACTTATTGAAAGTAGAATTAGGGAAGTTGAAAATTTTGGCCCATAAATTTATACCTTCCAATTTAGTCATTTCCGACCAAATTGACTTTTTTACCAATAGGAGGCAGACATAACGCTAAAGAATTGGACAAAAGAGAGGAAATTTCGCGACGCGTTATCTTTCATCCTTCTGATCCTCTGTCGCTGCATCGATCTGGATGAATGGAAGGGAATTCATCTTTTATTGAACCAATTGCTTTTTTTAGACCAGTGGACGAATATAGAGGCAGCAGCGGCATGGCGCCTCTACCTGAACACGCGAGTATAATTCTTTGATAATAAATTCTTTTTCCGGAATAAGTTCGATCGACACAATGCCTTTTCAAGGACAGGAGCGCTACGCTTAGCGTGATGCGCCTGTTATATTAAACCTGAAATATTTTATTTGCTTCTTTAAAGAGTTAAATTGAGAAATAATGCGCGTTTAATATTTTGTGGTTGATTATACATTTCACTGCATGAGACATTCGCTACAGTTTTAAATAGAACAGGCGTGGACACGCTTAACGTGTTAATGATCCTTTCAAAACCGCTTTAAGCAGACACAACAGATAAGAGCGTATTCCTTCTTTTTTAATATCATTCCTTCACTCTATAGTAACATTTTCAGATGTAGTAATACACGGTTCATTTTAAATACAGAGGTGGAATAATTTCTTTAGCTATTAAATACAGTTTATTATCTGTTTAAAGATAGATTGTTGAGCACAGCCAAAAGAATGCCAGCTCCTAATTTCACCCTTTACATCTCGCCTAATTATTTATACTTTCTAATCCGATTCCTGATAACTTAATTTCTTCTATATCGGCTCATTAATATCGGCGAATAATTATGCCGGCACGAGCAAACTTTAGAAGGAAACGAGGCGATCATTTTCTATGAAGGATAATTCTCAAATAAGGGTTACACCGCCTGAGGAGAGGACGCATAGCGTTGCCATGATGCGAACGCGGGAGCGGTGAATATAAAGGGGTCGAAGGAATTGGGAGGGAAAGTAGGGAGGGAGAGGAGAGAAAGGATAGAGGGAGGAAGGAGAGGAGAGAAAGGAGAGAGGAAGAGAGAAAGGAGAGAGAGGAGAAAGGGTGTTGTCGGTGAGATGGATCTGGGGGAAGGAGACGGGGAGGAGGTTAGTGGAGATAAGGAGAAAAGGCGCATGGATAGCACGGCCGGGAAGAGAGACGTGCGCGAAGCGCGCAGAGAGGGTCATAGGGCGAAGCGGGTCAGGCGTTCCCGGGCGGGCGGTATCGAGCGACCTATGCATGTCCCCAACGTACATACTCGCATCTTTTGCATCGATCGTCTCTAGTTGAATCGTCGTCTGTGATTAATGCGCCCCAGTCGCCGCCGCGAGCGGTTTCATCCGAACGCTTAAGTGGCCAGCGGCAGATGAGCGATATTACTCTACCGTTGCTTATTTTCACCTCTGCGTTGTTTATATTTCTGTCGTGCCTCATTTGCTAACCCGGCCGATCCGCGATGTTGGCTATGCCAGTTGCCATGGCAATGGCCCACTGCGAATCGACTGAAGAGACGCTTTTGCCTCAAATCGCACGGGCGCACTTATAATTTCGATTGCCTGTTAATAGGAAAAACCTCTCGTCGCTTATGCCTCTAAGGATACCCGTTAGTTTGACGATTTCTCCTAAATTAAAAATTAACTTTACGGCGCCAGTTCGTATGAGGTATCAATTTGCGAGGTAGTAACTGAAACAAACGATTGTTAAAAAGTTGTGCTTTTAGGGATTATCTTTTCCCTCCTATTCTGAACGGATTCGAATCGCAACAAACTTTGAATAGACCTGTTCAAGTTCCGAATTCGCTCTTTAATATTCCCTTAATCAAAATTTTAATTTTATAATTCTATACACATACTTACCATGTTATTCTTGTAAGGAATGAAACGATGGGCTCGGAAAACCTATGGAAAATGAATTTTAAATTTCAGAATTCGGAATTTCGCTTATTTCGATTACAGTTTTTTTTTAATAAAACGTGTTTGGACGATAAACATATCAATCTTTCTTTCTTTAAGAAAACTACGCAATCGACTGCAGAACATAAAAATCTGATGTGGCCACCACATGACTTTCTCCATATCTGTAATATTTCTAAAAATTCCAAATAGGTTAGATAATAATAAATATTTTAAGAAACTGCGGGAAAATTTTAGACTTTACAAAGAACAGAAATAAACTCAAACCATTGCCTTCTAATATTGGATATAGCCACAAAGCTCCAAAAATTAAGAAAAGAAAAATGAGCGTTACTAAAACGTAACTGAGCGTCAATTATTAACAATAGTCGTCGTCTCTTATTTCTCTCCCCAAATGTCCCTCCCCTACTTTACCACCCCTAATGTTCCTCCCCTAGTTTCCCTCTTCTACTTTCCCTCCCCTTACATTCCCTCCCCTACCTAGGTTTTCCCCACAATCTCTAATCTGTCTTCAATTTTATATATTCTTTTTACTCTGTATGATTTAGGTATATACTGTTTATGTTATGCGTATTGTAATATCTTACTTTACCATTTTTTATATTTATTATATTGACGAAGGGTTAAATGTAAGAATGGACCTTACGGTCTAAATTTCGCCCGAATAAAGACGATTATCTATCTATCTATCTACTTTCACTCCCCTAATTTCCCTCCCCTACTTTCCCTCCCCTACTTGCCCTCCCCTACTTCCCCTCCCCTACTTTCTCTCCCCTACTTTCCCTCCCATAATTTCCCTCCCCCACTTTCCTTCCCTTACATTCCCTCCTCTACTTTCCCTCCCCTTACATTCCCTCCCCTACTTTCCCCCCCCTACTTTCCCTCCCCTACTTTCCCTCCCTACGTTCCCTCCCTACTTTCCCTCCCATACTTTCCCATCCTACTTTCCTATCCTACATTCCCTCCCCTACTTTCCGTCTCCTATCCTATACTACATTCCCTCCCCTACTTTCCGTCTCCTATCCTATACTACATTCCCTCCCCTACTTTCCGTCTCCTACTTTCCCTCCCCTTCTTTCCTCTTCCCTTCTTTTTCTCCCCTACTTTCCCTCCCCTACTTCCAACCCCTACTGTCCCTCCTCTACTTTCTTGCCCCTACTTTTCCTCCCTTACTGCCCCTACTTTTCCTCCCTTACTGCCCCTCCCCTACTGCCTCTCCCCTACTTTCTTTCCCATACTTCCCCTCTCTTACTTTCGCTCCACTTCCTTCCTCAAGTAAAGAGCGGTGCATGAGAGAGACTCAGGTGGCGCATAAAAAATCGATCACAGTGTTCCCTTTTCGTGATTCGAGAGCATCAGGTGTGGCGGTGCTTTTTATTCATCGCACGCCCTGTGCTTTTTTGATGAAACTTTCTCTTTTTATCGCTTTTTTAGGGACTCTTGGTTCGTATCCAACGAGAAGCATCGAAAGGATTTCCAAGACGCATTTTTCTCCATCGGTCAAGTAACTTAATATGAGGTAAAACAGTAAACCTGAAAATTACATTATTACGAAGAGTTTAGACTTCCGGACAAATTCAACCAGATTTCGGGAGAGATGTATCTGAGGTGGGTTAATTCCGGAACTCCCGGAATTCCGGGAGAGGTGGAAACTCGACATTCAACCGAAAGAAAATATTTTTGGTCCCAGTGGAACCAATATCTGATATTTGTTTTGATTCTTTTATCTATGATTTCCTCTCAATTGGTTATTTCCAACTATTTTTAACCCTGTAAATTCTTTCAAGGTTTAACTGAAATTATTTTCCAGGAGATCTTAGAAAAAACTGGACCAATTTTCAACTCTAATAAGTTTCCCAAGTGGAAGTAATAATTTGTTTGAACTTTAATAGGTATTATTCCGCTATTTTAGCGCTATATGAATAGTTTAGTTTCTTTTTCGAAGACTTCGAAGCCGAATGAAGCAACGTCTGTCTCTTCATAAATCCATTCTCTGTTTTGGACAGCGAAATTGCAAAATATCCACCGAAAACCCAATTGGAAATTGCTTAAATTAAGAATCACTCAGGCCTCAGAAAAAATTCGCGAGTTAAGCAAGTCACCAACCTTCCCAGATTTAAATGGCTTTTGGAAATTTGTTCCCGAAAACAACTACCTTGAACTGCATGACCTTGCACTCCGTGTGTGTACAAATTTGGATCAACCTACGTTTGTGAACAGACGTTTTCAACAATGAACATTGTTTTAAAAAATCAGATCTATCTTAAAGTTCCCCATTCACTTCCTGACCGGTCGGAAGACCCAACCGCGAGCCCTACATCCGACAGGCTCGCCTCTATCCATTCACTTGGCGAGCCGGATCAGGGACCCGACCATGAGCCCGGCGCCTGACCGACTCGCCTACACTTCACAAGCCGGTCATTGTTCAGACGACAAGTTGTTTTCACAATCACGGGCCTATCTTTAAATAAAAGGTCCAAAGTTGCTATTTCTGTCGGTGTAATGTTGTGTTTACAGGAAGAAAAGAAAAAAAAGCTGATATGGATGAAAGATTGGTTTTTAAAACGAACAGAATTTTCTCATAGGTATGAATTTATTGCGTGAGCTGGAAGTTAATGAACTCGCAGATAATAAAAATTATTTACTAATGGATCACGCTGCCTTTTCGGAATTGCCGAAATTAATAAGACCAAATATTGAAAATCGAGAAACTCGGTTAAGGGAAACTGTTAGCGCAGAAGAACGTTTAATTGCTACATTAAGGTTTTTAGAGACAGGAAGAAGCTACGCGGACATGAAATTTAGCTTTGCCATTTCTACTCAATTACTCGGAAATATAATTCCAGAAACTTGCTGGACAATATTCCATGCTTTGCAGGAGGACTACCTACAAGCAAGTATTAATTCTCTAAAAAAAAAACTCGGTGGCTTGTTGATAATTCATTTGGAAAAAGCTTCCGACACAATCTGGCATTCTGGTTTTCTGTACAAAATGATCGTTACACCTCCCAAAATACATACCCCAATTACAGACTTCTAAATACTTTTTTGCATAAATAATATAATTGAGAGAAATGATTGTGAACTCCGATTCGATTGATTATCTCATGTCCTTGTTAAATACTTTTTGTTGTAGAGGTGCTTGACTGTTCCACAAAAACGAGAAGAAGATTAACAAATTAGACGACTTTAATATACTACACTGTGATTCAATCAGGCGCGTTTCTTTCGATGGTCTCAATTACTTTTATCAACGTTTAGGATAATTGGTTGAGCTACCTGAACGAATCGATTTCGAATATGGAGTAAGTTATATTATTGCTCTTATATAATTAATTACGCGAGTCGGTCGAGTAGTGTGACATTGCGCGCGATTAAGCTTCTGGTTAGCTCTCACGGATGGCTTCGGCTTCAGTGATCGGTATTTGCAAGTTTCATTTTCCGGTAACCCGCGAACCACCTGAAAGATCCTCGCGGACCACACTTTGAGAACCACTGACTTAGACGCACAGCACCACAAATTATGTCTTTGTAAAAGAACTAGCATAAGGGAAAAAATGTTTTATTATTAAAACCTAGTCTCCGCCCGTGTCTGCACTATCAGCTGTCATAATGTATAACACCGCAGGTCGAACTACATCTTCATCCATTAAGAACAGGAGGAGGTCATAGTACCATAGCGTGGGTTCTGGTACAGCACCAGCGTTTTTTGAGACCACATTATTTTTCTATATTGACGGCGGAAAGAAGCTCTTAATGACATACTCTTTGTCCGCTTGGCGAAATATTTCTTGGCTTTTTAAAATTAAAGCTTCGTAAGTAGCATTTTTAAAATGCTTGTTGGAGTAGTCTTTACTTTTTATACCCCACAAACATGGCTTTTCTTTATATAACATAATAAACTCCTCCCAAAACTCTGTTTTCTTCTAAAGTCATAGTTAAAACTCAGTCAAAAAAAGAAGGCGCGGCGAGCCGGTCGGTGCGTGCACACACACTTGTAAACTAGCGCGGACTGGTCGGGGTCCGGCGTGAGGTTCGTCTGCGATCCCCCAACCCGAACCCTCAGCCCAAACCCCCAACCCGAACCTCCAGCCCGAACCCCCAACCCGAACCCCCAACCCGAACTCGAACCCCCAACCAGAACCTCCAACCCGAACCCCCAACCAGAACCCCCAACCCGAACCCCCAACCTGAACCCCCAATCCGAACCCTCAACCCGAACCCCCAACCCGAACCCCCAACCCGAACCCCAACCCCCAACCTGAACCCCAACCCGAACCCCCAACCCGAACCCCCAACCCGAACCCCCAACCCGAACCCCCAACCCGAACCCCCAACCCGAACCCCCAACCCGAACCCCCAACCCGAACCCCCAACCGCGACGCCAACACGAGCCTACTCATTCAATTACGAACCGATCGGTACCAACCAAGATCACGAGCCGATCGGCAGACTGGTCCGTAAGTTAATAAATATTTCAAATGTCATTTAAATAAATCTGTTTGAGTTTGTTATTGTTTTTAACGTTCCTGTTTATTTTTGACATAATTTAAATTAGGTTTAGCTAACAATTTAAACCGGATGCTAAGGATAGTTGGATAGTGGCCCGTCTTAAGAAAGGTTGGCCACACCTGGTGTAGAGCATCAAAATTAATGTCACCGAGATCACGATAAATCATTATCTTTGGTTTTGTCTAAAGGGCGAGAATGGCGTAAAAAACATAAATGATGCGGTGGGCAGAGATACATACGTTGGACCGTGCTAGAGTACTCGGATTCGACAGGACGAAGAGGTCGAGAAGCGAAGCGCAGTGAAGAGGTCGAGAAGCGAAGCGGAGTGAAGAGATCGTGAAGGTGGGAACAAGAAGAAGATCGAGAGGGTCGAATGCGCCGTTAAAATGTGCTGAACTCGCCGTTATTAACCCTTAATTAGTCGCGTGGGGTCAATATGACCCCACGGAATGTATTTTCATCAATATCAAAAGAAATTGGTTACCTATCTAGACCAAACTTGCAATGCCTTTGCCATTAACCTTCTTCATCGTAATTAGTGTTTTTTTAGATTTGTTTATTGCCATATTTTAAATGTTTAATGCACAATATACATACAATAAATACTGGAAATTCACTTTTTAGGTATCTCTGAGTCCAAAAAAGTTGTTTTTGCTACGTCATCTGTCCGTCGTCATTTTCCCGCTCTGGTTGCACATAATATAATAAAATCTCAGATTTTTGTAAAATATCATTTGAAATATATATAAGGTTGATATGTAACACATACAGCAAGAATGGAGGGTAGTTTATCCTTGTCGATTTTCATAAAAAGTCGATTTTCTCAAAAGTGGCTTGAGCGATTTCAATTCATATCTATCTCTATAGGTATCACGTCATAACAGCGCATGAATAACAGCGAATGTCAAAACCGAAAACAAAAACGGCGAACGGACAAAACAGCGAACGTCAAAACAGCGAAAAATCGGAATGTAAAACACAGCGAACGTCAAAATAGCTGAACACAGTTTAGCAAAAGTCAGTATTGTAGTTATTGTAGGTAATAAATAATTCCTGGTTATTAAATTTTAAGTAGCCGGAAATTTTAAAACAGAAAATTATAGTTATAAGTGAATATTTCAAAAGTTCGCTGAATTTCATGGAATTACTAAAATTAACATAAGAAACAAATCCTACATCCTATAGAAAAATTTGCCAGATTTTTTATTAGTAGTAAGTAATTTTAAAAGAACGACATTAGCTACTTTTTTATTGGTTTCATTAAGTAAAACTTTTTAAAGATTTATTATTATGGCTCCAAATTCGTTTAAAAAAATACTTTCGTATTACTTAGATATAAAGCGCATTAGTTATTACAGGTATACATAATTAGCGACTACGATACAGAGTTCACGAAAGACATACATCTACATTATACCCTGCAAGTCACCTTTTTGGTGGATGGCAGGGGGTGCAGTGCACCAAGGGTCCATAGTTTACCTACGTTATCCTCACTGTCCTGCCTTCCGAGATACGTCGGGCTTCTGATAAGTCCTACTACCTCATTCGATAGTCCCTCCGACATAAATTATTCCAGTAGTCTAAATCTAGCCTAGAATATATATATATATATATATAACGTGTTACTTCCACAGCCCCAGCGGCTCGCCGACTTCGGTAAGTGTTCACTGGGCTCCCTCCAGCACCTTGTTGCCACCGTCATTACTACCTTTCCTTTTCCTCAACATTATATCATCATCATCATAGGTAGTCTGTCCGTAGACAGGTCCGTGATTATTCGTGGTTAAAACTTGGTTCTCCATATACTCCTATTTTCCGCTGTCCTCTTCATATCTTTATATCGTAGCTCTCTTTCCCTTTCTAATCGTCTATCAGCTGAAACCTTTTCCTACCTCTTTCCCTTTTTCCATCTAGTTTTCCTTCTATTACGTCTTTAATCATTCTCTCCTCAGGTAATGTCCAACCCAGTTTGCCTTCCTCTTTCTAATAGTCTGTATAATCACTCGCTTTTCTCCTACTTTTCGTAGTACTTCATCGTTTTTCATCCTATCTGTCCGTTTTATCTTCAGCATTCTCTTCCAAGTCCACATTTCAAAGCTTTAAGAAAAAAGAGCAGTATTAGGCTTCCGAACCGCGATTTGACCGCGCCTGTTATGGTTACTTCGAGATCTTTAAATTAAAATTAACCTTTAATTTTGTCTTCATAATTTTTAATGGCAAATCTGTTGATGAAATGCGTTATATCTATTTTAATATTGAATGGATGTTTATTTAAATAAGACTAAAAACCTTAATGATGAGTGGTCTAACTGGAGTTAATGTTACTGTTTAGAAAATAAATGGAAAAAATGTATACTTATATATAATTAATATTTTTTAGAAAGGATACGTCTTGATCTAAGCCTTTTAGTTGTAGCAGGATTATAGCAAAGGTAGGTTATATAGTACTTGGCTCCAAAATTCGCGACATTGATTGGCAACATATAAATGTGCGTTTATATTTTCTATTTTAATGTAAACTTCACATGTACTTTTTCATTTCTTCAGCTAAACAGTACATATATGAACTTGGCGCTTCATTGAATCTGCCTAAATATATATTTCATAACTATAAATAAATGAGACGAAACCCGAATCCAACTTCACTAGGCTTTAAGGATGCTTTCGTTTTACTCACGCCCGTTGATGAAAGGAATCAGTTTTATTCTAAAAAATGCATGTTTTTACAAACGAGTCACATGTGACCGCATTATCTGATGCACAGAAAAAGAGGAACAAGTTGTTTAAACCAGTTGGAAATTTTAGTGCAATCCTTACTATTAATCAACAGAGAATTACTTTCGACTTTGTTTGGATTTGAAATTCCTAGCAGAGGACTAAGTCGTTTTATGAGGCTTAGATCGATCGGTGTGGTTATCGCATTAACATGTTTTAAATCCGTTCCGTCAACTTTGTTAACAACACTAAACATTCAATCGAATCGTAGTTATATCACAATAATACCACACGAAAATTATATCTTCTGCAATGCATGGTGTGCTCAAGCAAATCGTTCGAATGATTTTTTTTTATTTATTCACTCATAAACATCAGTTTTCCATCAATTAATTTTCAGAATAATTTCCAATATTGCATAAAATATGAAACTCTTAAAATAGATATATCGTTTGAATCTGTAATATAAAGCAGTACAGAGAATGAAAAATCTTTGCTACACGTGTATTGCATTCTAATTTTAATTCCGAGGACGAGACATCAAATGGTTGCGAGGATCGTTAATGCCGAGCGTCTTTGGGTTTTCGGCGGATTTTTCGCCTCGTCAGAAATTGCGATATAATCGGGAAAATGCGCCTGGCAAGAGCGATCTGCCCCGCGCGCCGCGATTTCGTCGCAGACGCACCAGCCGTGACCGAACGGGTTGGGAGGAGGATTTGTGGGGGGGATTCGTATCGATCACTCTCTCCGAGTCTCCGATTCACGGATGGAGCTCGGTGGTGGGGAGGAGTGGGAAGAGAGGAGGGAGTGGGGAGGGATTCCTCCTCGTCCGGAAGGGTTGTTCCAGAGGGTGGGTGGGGCGAGACAGCACTTCGTCGGGAGCAGTGAGAGAGAGATAGAGAGGGAGGAAGTGGGGAAAATGCACTCGGTTGGCGGTGGCAAGAGGAGAAGGATTCGGCCTACATTTGCTGCTGCTACTCTTTCGCTCGTTTTCTCTCTCTCTCTCTCGTGGAACAATATCCCCGCGGGCGCCAGAGAGAGAGAAAGAGAGAAGGGAGAATGGAATGAGACGCGTGTCACAGGGGATAGTTTCTCAATTCGTTTTTCTCCATGGCGCTTTGTCGCTTCCATTTAATTCCGTAAACGTTCGTTGATCTTGTCAGTCATTGGTTTTTTTATGTTTTCGGAGTTTTCCCGCAATCGAGTCTAATTTCTGAAATGTATGAATACATTTTATGCATAAATAAATACACTGTCGGATCGGTCGCTTCGTCCGAACCGTCTCCTCGCGCGTCCTCCGTGTGTTTCTACAACGTGCCCTTTTAGTTCCTCGTCGAAGTTTCGGCCTGAAAAGAGCCGCGGAGTTTCTGCTAATCGACCGCCGTCAGCGGCTTTGTCGTCGTCTCGTTTCTTTGCTTCCGTTTAATGAATATAGCGGTCGTAGTTTAATATGTCGCTCGTTCGTCGGACAAATACAATATCACCCCGATGCATTCATCCTAGCTTCTCTGTTGTTTTGCTCGAGTGAACGTGCTTCATTTCGCTTCTATGTTTGATTATGTTGTTGATTATGTTGCTCGAAGATGGTCCCTGCGAATGATCAAAACCACGTACGCCAAAAATTTGCTGTATCCCTGATTATTTGAAATACTAGTATAAAAGCCTGTCAATATGACGGGAAGGAATGTTTTATTGATTATGTAATTTAAAATGTCGTACTCTGGCAATAATGGGGTCTCCTTTTCGATAATGTCGAGGCAAATCCTCATTGCTTAATTTTGTCAAAATAAGTCATTTAAACGTTAAATTCGAGAGTTTGCGGACCGAGGGAGACAATCGGCGATAAAAATAAGAGCCTTGGTTAATTTTCATTTAAATTAGTCCCAGTTTGAAGGTCAAGGGTCAATGTTTCTAATTTTTACAAGCAAAAGAAAGAAAGCTTACACGTCGTACAATTGATTTTTACGTCTTATCTTACGGAAAATAGGAATTATCTACTGAAGTCGAACCCGGATCTTTTTTTGGGGATTTATTTTTGCCTATGACAATCCTGGGAAAAATGAGGAGCCCATACAAAATTTGTTTGACCTGGATGAAGAAACGGTTGAGCGTAATTGTCAAAGTGACAAATGGAGTAAGGGTTTTTTAGTGTTTGAATAGAGGCAGAGGAAATGCTGATATGAATGAATTTTAGGCGCCATTACGCGCTTCGGCGTGAATATGTTAGGGACATACGATTCTTATCGGCGCTCTCATTTGTTTTTGTGTTTCACTGGTGAATTCTGGCTGTCTTTTGTATGAGTTATCACTTTTCACGAAAGGAGCTTTTTGGGGAAGAAGTGGCTCCAAAAAATCGCAATAACGATTATTTTGAAGAATTCGTTATTAAAGTTTATTCATTGCACTGCCGACGCTCCAATTTTAAGATCTGCGGTGCTTCTAACTAGAAAAGGTTGCCACCTTATACACCATACCTTATTAACACCAAATACGATATTCATCTTCTATTTTTCTATTAATTTCTTTTATAATGGCTTATAAGGAATTAAAAATGTTAGCAGCATGTATGCGTGGACTAAATTTTGCATTTTCTCTCCAAAAAAATACATATCATCTTTATGCATAGCATAAATGGATTGGATTTTGTTTTTCAATTTAAATTTGTTAGTAATAATTTTTATTATGACATTTTAAACCTACATTCCATATATTCGTAGAGGCAATCACGAAAACATCCTATTTTCGTCCATTTCTCTTATGATTTTCCTTCCGATCCGGTAAAAAAATCACTTTCTCTGTAGAACTGGAGAATTCGCTTTCCTGCTGTGACCCATTAAACCCTCTTAACACACAGCGTGCTTATCGGGAAGATCGTTACCTTCTCTCCTTCCCCATACGCTTCTATCAGCACTCGGGACAAAATTTGCATCCACTTTCACGCACCGCAAGGGACCCCTGTTTCCCATGATTCTGTAATTCTAAATATTGGGCATTAGGGACGTCTCTTTATCCCGCTCTCTTTGTTCTTACCATCGAATCTGCACTGTTAGGCTCGCCTTGTGATATCGTTTTAACTGGCAATCTTATATCTCGGATTTTGGGGACTATTGCTTGCGAAACTGTGAATGTTCGAAACTCCGCTAGATAGAGACATAACTTGCTTTATGCGCAGCAAGCGCAACTCTGTGATCATTTGCAATCCTCTCGAGTGCGGTTTTGTGACTGAATTGAAAACGCTGCAGCATTGCCTAGAAACAAAGCCAGCCTTCTTTTGTCGGGATGCACAAGAGGCAGGATCTCCGGTAGGATGATCAGAAGCGGAACGGAAGGAGTTCTGAGGAAGAAAAACCGGAAAATAACTTGCAAAATGCGCCAGTTGTAGTTTCTTTGTTACCAGATTATTTAACGATTAACAAAATGCATATTATCATTCATATGTTTTTACATAATTTAATTGCTCACACCAAAGAAACACTATCTTTTTTCGATGACCGAGAACTGGCACACAAGGTGTCTCCCGGCTAAGTTAGACGTTAAGGCAATTAACGTTTAACGGACCCTTTTTACGATTCAGCTTTCTTTTCTCTACCATAAAATGAACTGTCATTAAGTTCCAAAATCAAAGGACAATCATGTCTTTGACGCAACGTCGGCAGGCACATTACAAGCTCTTTCTAACAATAAGAAGGCGCTGTATTTTCCGTTGGCCAAACAGAGGCTTACTTGTCACCTTCAATCGATACGGAATTTATTATTTCGGCACCTTTACGAGGGGTCAATGGGAAAACCGTTCCATATTAGGGCCTCGCTATCTGTCCCTGGCGAGGTGCGGGTTTGGGTAGGTGGGCGGAGAGGGGGAAGGGGGAAAGGGGGAGGGAGGCGCCTCGATCGAAGCAAAAGGCAGGAGGGGGAATTCCGTCGGGGGTGTGATTCCACCGGGGACAAGTTCTCCAATTCGCGATTGTCGTGATTTCCTTCCTCGCGTGGTGGCAGGCAACGTGTGCACCTTTGCACGAGTGACAGCTGATGTGCTATATCCTTCATAGTGATTGGTGACTTCTCGACAAGTGAATATGGTTTTGGAAATTAGAATAATCTGGGGTCTGATGAGCCGAAATGAGAAAAGAATCAGCTGAGTAACGTAATTGTTTTTGTTTTTACACGAAATTTTTTTTGCAAATCGAAACGTTTTATAACAGTCATTAGATATGTAAGCGGTCGCAAAAAAATACTTCATAGTATCGTTTTCTTCCCTCCAGAAAAAATTTTTAATGTAAAACATAAGATATTTGTAGACTTTCAATATGAATCGAATTTAATCTCCGATATCACCTCGACTCACCTTCAATTCCTCTCGTCAATGTGCACCAAGTTCCGAAATGCGATCATTCCCTTCAGAGGCCCACCGCTGCGACTCAAACCGAATCGACCCACTTGCTCTCCGACCTTCGAATGCGCATACGTCGTCCTTTGGAAATACATCTGTTTTTGCCTCTCTTTCTTTCTTGAAGTCCTCTATTTGCGATTCATTTACAACTTCCTAGATTTGCATAGAAACAGCTCATCAGAGCAACTTAGGTTTTTCTTCATAAAAAAAGAACAAAAATGTACGTTGCTCAATTTCGGCTCCTGCGCAACTTACTTTCGTTGCGCAGAGAGCTCACTTATTCAGAGGGAGTATTTTGGCCGTGTCTCGCACATTGAGCAGAAGCTGAAAAAGCTACAAAACTCGACTGTCTAAAGTTCGAAATTTCAATAACTCGAAGAAAAATACCTATAATGAAATTAATATTCCTCCTCTGTACTATGAAGTTCTATCGCAACCTCTTTCTTCATCCCATCTGGTTCCAATAACATAAACTCGGAATTTAAATGTTCGAATGTGTTTTTTAACACATCTTAATCCTGGTTTTTACTGTAGCTGAGAAACATTCTGAGAAAGCTTCACTTTTACTTCGTTCTCTTGATTTATGTTAGATTCGACTACAAAAGAAAATTTAGGACAAACCAGTTATATTTACCGCTTAATATAATACGCCTTTTAAAATGGTGAAAATCCAATTGCGGAAATAGGTTCGGCGCCTTCGTCATGGATCGTTAAGCAAGAGATGTGCCTTCTCTTCCCCCATTTAAGCTTAACTGCGCGACATCCACCGAAAACTGCAGTAAAGGAGCGGAAATTATCGTATTTGATTATTTTAGATCATGAGGTCTTAATGCCCTCCACAATGAAATAGGGTTCCTTATATACGGTACAGTAATTCTAATTTACATATTTCTGAAATTCCGCGGGTAAAATAAGAAAAATTAATGAGGATTTGCAATTGATATTTTGAATCTGGCGATTTTCTCAAGAAATCAAGCTATATCGAAATAATCCGAAAAACAACTTTCAAAAATAACATTGTCTGTAAATGAAAATCTTGTGTAGCATAAATTCTATTAAGTTGTAGAATCGAAAAATGACATTTCTTTGAAGAATTATTTGAACCATGCGACGTTCTCTCCATCCGTACGAATATTTCAGACGACATAGTACTGGATGCATTTGAAGTAAATTTATGTGGATCACATCAAATTATTTTACTCGAGGCAAATCATCAAATATGGTTGATATTATCCTTTATTGTCTCATTTACTGGCAATAAAGAATGAAGTTTATGCCCTCTTAAAATATTCTTCCAAGAAAGTTAATTATTTTCAGAGGTACGTAATAAAATAACAATAGTGGAAAGGTGTACTCCATATCGGAGTATACAGAGTTTCCAACTGCGTTCTTTGATATTTCACAATGTTCTCAATATTTTTCGCTCAGATGAGAATTTAACAAAATGCAAGCGAGGTACGTTGTAAAATACATGTAGGTCTTCAAGCAAAGTAGTCGTAATTATTGTCCGATTTTAACTAAAATTTGGGTCGGACAATTAACTTTAACAGTACTCCCCAATACCAAATCTCATCACGATATTTCAAGCGCTTCCCGAGTTGAAACAAAAGAATATTGTAAGCTACATGTAGGTCTCCATGTAAAGTGGCCATCATTGTTGTCCGATTTTAACCAAAATTGGAATCAGTAGACCAATTTTAGCAAAACTACCCAATACCAAATTTCATCAAAATACATCAAGAGGTTCCCGAGTTGAAACAAAGGAACATTGTCAACTATTTGTAGATCAAGTAAAGTGGTCGTAATTGTGGTCCGATTTTAACCAAAATTGGAATCGATTGACCAATTTTAGCAAAACTCATCAATACCAAATTTCATTAAAATACGTCCAGCGGTTCCCGAGTTGAAACAAAGAAACATTTTCAACTATTTGTAGGTCATGTTAAGTGGTCGTAATTGTTGTCCGATTTAACCAAAATTGGAATCGATCGACCAATTTTGGCAAAACTCCCTAATACCAAATTTCATCAAAATACGTCCAGCGGTTTTTGAGTTGGAACAAAAGAACACTGTAGGTCTTCGTGTAAAGCGGTCATCATTGTTGTTCGATTTTAACCGAAATTAAAATCGGTCGATCAATTTTAGGAAAATTCCACAATACCGAATACGTCCAGCGGTTCCCGAGTTTTAAAATGCGGACGGACGGACTGACGGAATCGACCTCCCCTATATGCGTTCACTTCGTACAAAGAACGCATAAAAAGGGAAAGATGTAGGATTCAGCTTAGAGACGATTTGAAAGGAAAAGAGATATGAATAGGACAACGGAAAAATAGGAGTATATGGCATGGTACTACTATACCATGGTATATGGAGAACCAGGTTTAACCACGAATAATCACGGATCTGTCTACGGACAGACTACCTATGATGATGAATCTAGGGAGATACTGGAATTGGAATTTCGTTTTATTATGCGTTCTTTGCACGAAGTGCTGTGTAGTTCCTTAATGTATTCTTCCCATACCTGTGCTACATCCTTTGTTTCTGAGAATATCTTCCCATCCATGTTCGTAACTCCTTTACCACGAATTCCATTAGGCTTCTTATCTTATAATTCTAATGCCCTAGCGTACATCATATCGCACCGTCCTAACTTCTCCATTTGTTGTATTTCAACACATTTCTTTTATTCAATTTTCTCTAGCTTTATCTGTTATACCCTTCTCAACACATTGTTTATGCGTCTATAGTTGGCTCTACCTTCTTCACTGTTAACGTTTTTCCATTTTCGTCTCTCATCCATTTTCTCCAGCAATTCCTTAGTGATCCATGGTTTTCTAATTTACTTCTCTTGTTTTCCAATCTCTTTATCCAAGGTATCCCTGATACTGGTATTAATTTCTACCCATTCTATATCCACGGTCTTTGGTTTGTTTTCCAGATTTCTTAGGCGATCTTCCAACTTCATGCTGACTACATCCTGCATTTCTTTCAGTTTTTCTAGGTCCCAAGTGTCTTTCTCTTCTCGTTTTTCTTATTTGTTTGAGCTTTGTACTTACGTCAACTATTAGAAAGCTGTGATCTGAATCAATGTCTGCTCCTGGTAATGCCTTGGCGGTCCCTAGTTTATCATTCCAAATTTAGATCACAGAAATTGCGTCCGTTAATCCAACTTGTTAATATCTGTAGGTGACAAAAAAATCCCTTGTGTGTTTATTATGACTTACAAATATTTCTCCCTTCATTAGCGTGACTCCTCGAGAGATCTCATGTCGGCGTTTATGATCGAGGGCCGCACTAATACGGCTCCTATTTAATTATCGGCGAATTCTCTTTAATACGAGCGTAGGAGCCGGCTCGCTCGCATGGGCGGATTAATGGCGGCAGTTAATCGGCTTTCGCTTCCTTAAGATCCTTTCAATTACGCAAACGTCATGAACTAGAAATGAGAGAGTGGATTCCTCAATCTTCTCCCTCTCTCTCTCTCTCTCATCCCTTCAGCAAATATCTCCCATCAAGTGCTCCAGTATAACCACAAATATATTGTCTCTCTCTTGTGCTGACGAAGGGATCGCCCCCGAAACCTCTTATCTACATGTTTCAATGTTTCTCCCCCACCCCACACGATCTTTTATGAAAAGATAGCATTAATTTTTTATATGTGAGCAACGAGTGTCAGTTAAAATCTTAGAATCGCATTTATACTTTTCATAAGTTTTCGTTTTTGTTATCGTTCCTTTGTCATTGTTTATCATTCTTCAATTTTTATTTGAGGCATTTAAGAAGCTGACTCTACCGCCTCGCTCTGGATGGAGATCCGATTTTTACGAGTGCCTTTCTCTGTTAATGCAACGATCGAACGATCAAGAAAGATGCGTCGCACAATCCTTTAATCTCCTCATTCGAATTCCTTTCAACGCAATCACGGAACATAGTCACTTATACATTTCCTAATTTTAAATGCTTTAATTGAAATTTAGGATCGGCGTGTCGGTGAAATGTTTTTCTCTGGATCTAGAAAGAGACTCTGTCTGGTCCCTTCACACATTCCTTCGTAGTTCTTTTTTTTCTTTCCTTCCAAATAATAATCCCTTGACTCGGAGCGCCTCTGGCGAGTCCTTTCCATTAAGGCCTGCCTCTGATGGCCCTCCGCGTCAGCCCTGTCCATGTGACGCCATCTGCTCACCCCCTCCCCACTCTCTTCTCCCCCTGCCTCGCTTTTAATAATGCCGTTTGTCTGTCTGTCTGTCTGTCACTCTTGCCTCCCCCGTCCTTTCGCGATTCTCTAGCTCTTTCCGGTTCGGCTCTGAATTCACAGACGGCGATGAATGGAATTTACGAGGAGCTGTGGCCTCTTTTTGTCGCAGGTGCGAAATCGATTTTTCCGACTCGGAATAAAATAAATATTAACCACTTTATGATTTATGGAAACTTCTGGATTCATCATGGACGCATGAATAACGAGCTAAATCATTCTTTGAATTGGAAATGAGGTCTAAAGAAATCCGCGGTCGCCAAATCGAGGCGATGTATTCTTTTACGCTGATACATCACTTAGTGCACCTTTTTATCTGTTGTGGAGTGTGAATATACCTAATGTCCAGAAATATAAATAATATTGAATGCGGATATTTATATTTATGGTCTAGAAGAAAGAGAATGTGTGTTCAACCGCATTACAATTGGAAACATTCTGCATCGTTTGGTTTCGTACGTTTTAAAATGATTTTCAAATAGTTTAGACTAAAAAAGTATTTAATTCATTGAGTATACGGTTTATATGGCTCTTAGCTTTTGCACTTTTTATACCAATACTCTTTAAGTAGAAATCAAATGGACGAGGATCACATTTGATTAAAAACGAACCATAATGGCGCCTTGAGGTCGAAGCATTCCCGAAAATTAAATTTCACAATGCGTTTAACGTTTCCGCGTTTTTGTTTGCAAAATTTGTTTTTGTACAGAAATCTTACGATAAGCTGAGTCAGGACCGTCCAACATTTTGTGTATGAGAGCAGTATTATGAGATACAAAATGTATTAGCGCGCCTAAAGCAGCGTGTCTTTGGTAAATTACGGTTAAAATTATCGAAAATAAAACAAAAACTGCGAAGAGTAGTTAGCCTTTATTCGCCTATCCGTCTGCTCCGCCGTTTCCCCAGCATTCGCCCGCCGCAAATTTCCTATCTTCCCTCCTCCTCTCCTTCCACCTCTCCCTCCCTTCTCCCCCCCCCTCTCCCCTTCCCTTCTCCCCTTTCCTCTTTCCCTTCATTTTCCACTGGTTTCTCATGTACTCCTTTTCTTTTATGAGAGTCTTCAGACAGCTCACTTCAGCTTTTCAATTTTTATCCATTTCAAACATTAATCAATTTGTATTGGTTTCTTTAAATTCGTAGATTTTCTGTATTTTTGAAAAGCATGGAAATATTTTTTCTATTTTCTTATTTTGCAATCCTCATACAAGAGCACACACGCGAATGATGGGCGAATTTGTTTAAAATGTCGACCTCGGTTTATGTAAACGAGCCATTTCCATTTATGGGAAAGTGGATTTTCGTGCATTTTTACTTTCTCCATACGTAGTATAGGGGAAAGTATTGTTTTCGTGGAAAAAATCGATTTCGAGATTTCAACGGAAATACACGTTTTGACCATTTTCTCGAGGATGTCCTTGTGTGTGTGTGTGTGACAGATTTTTTGTGGGTGCTCTTAACTCAAAAACTAATAATTAGATCAATTCGAAATTGTATATTTAAAATTTTAATGAAAAATGTAAGAGCTGATTAGTTTTTTGTAAAAATCGGTCAACCGGAAGTGAGTGTTTACTCTGGTCACATCCGTTATTTTGAGATATTTGCTTTTATATTTCATGTAGTTAAAAACATGCTGGAATAAAAAATGTGGAAGATTTAATTTTCTGCAACCTTTGTTCGAAATATTTTTCCATGTAATGCATTGTTTAAGCGATATCCTAAAAACAAAATTATTTAGCTGCCACCACCGCGCCACCTACCAACGACTATTGTTAACAATTGACGCTTAGAACAGTTGTATAAAACTCCTTAAGCCAAAAAAAATTGTAGGGTAAGCCCTATGCATTTCGCCCACTAAGTGGGCATCTTCAGGGGAGAACCTGCCTTGGCAGTGAACAAGGTTCAACTGCGACAAAGTTAGAGGAGAGGTTTAAAACGAAGAACGAAAAACAAATGAGGGACGAAAAGAATTTTATGCGTCAAGTTCGGTCAATTTGTATAGAGTTTTGTTAAAATCAGTATCTGTGTTCATAACATTGTATCTGTTTTTATAGATATGAAGATTTTCTAACGAGTTAAGTGAATGATTGGCTGAAGTTAACAATGTTAAGTCCTCTATGTGTATACTATGTCCAGTTTCGAGGATACGAGTGGCTACACTTGATTTCTCAAACCGATTGTGTTTGTAATGGGCTAAGTGTTCTTTAAATCGTGTTATTAGTTTACGTCTAGTTTGTCCTATGTACATTAAATTGCAATGTGAACATTGTATTTTATAAATTCCGGACTTGTTCAAATTCTCCGTTCTGTCCTTAGTGCTATCTAGTAAATTTTTCAAACTATGTGGGTTCGTGTATGTTATTGTGCAATTCTTATGTTTGAAAATTTTATTCAAGCCTCTGTTTAATATGGGACAATACGGTAGTTTTATATATTTGTTGGCTTTATTGTTGTCAAGTTTGAAAGTGGTGGAGTTGGACAACGTTTTTTTAAGATTGTGTTTCCTTATTAATTTAATGATTAAATTGGGATCAAAACCAAGTTTCTTAGCAGTTAGTTTTATATGTTTAAGTTCTTGAACATATCTATCTTTGTTAAGGGGGATGTTGCACAATCGGTGTGTTAAGAATTGGAAAATAGCTGTTTTTTGATTCATGGGATGGAAGGAGTTATTTGGAATATAATTGTCAGTATGTGTTGGTTTCCTGTAAATATCAAACTCTATTTGTTGTTGGTTATTGATGATTAGTAAATCCAGAAATGGTAAAGTATTGTTCTCTTGAAGTTCAAAAGTAAATTTTATGGATGGATATAAGTTGTTTAATTGATCCACGAAGTCTTCTACTTTTTGTTTTTTTAAATCAAAAATTGTAAAAATATCATCAACATATCTAAACCAACATTCAGGAAAATAATGGAATTTGTCTTTGCAAGTCTTTTCAAAATGTGACATAAATATGTTGGCTAAAAAGGGGGATAAAGGATTTCCCATGGTGGTACCTTGTGTTTGCTGATAAATTTCGTTGTGAAATTGAAAAATGTTTTGTTGCATGCATAAGTTAGTGAGCCGTAAGTATTCGTGGACAACTTCATCAGTAAAATTTTGTTTTAATAAAAGAGATTTTAAGATTTGGGATGTTTCATCTAGGGGTACACTGGGGAAAAGACTTTTCACGTCGAAAGAGACCAAAATCTCTGATTCTTTGATGGTTGTATTTTTTAATTTGTTGATCAAATCATAAGAATTAATGACTGAGTGTTTGTCAAGGAATGACATATGTTTAAATTCATTGTTTAGCCAAATAGCTAAATTGTAAGTAGGGCTGTTGATCCCTGATGCAATAGGTCTCATAGAGTTGTCGTTCTTATGGATTTTAGGGAGACAATAAAGTTTAGGTATGTTAGGGTTGGAAGTATTTAATTTGAAACTCAATTTTTTGTCTATGATATTTTTACATCCTTTGATGATGGCTTTGGTTTTATTGATCATGGAATTTAAAGGGTTTTTATTTAATTTAATATAAGGTCCATTGTTTAACATGGCATGGACGTTATCAACGTATTGTGCTTTGTCCATAATTACAATTTTGTTGCCTTTATCTGCTTTGATGTAAAAGCAATCTTTTACTCTAAGTTTTTTTAATGGTATTGGGGAAGTTACTATAACTATGATGAATCTTTGTAGGCTTGAAATTGATGGAATGATATGATCCGAAGATCCTATGCAGACAGGCATAAGCTGTGAAAGTTGGAACAATTTTTGAAACGAGAAAAAAGTCTGCTATGACCGGGAATTGAACCCGGGTCTTCCACTTGCCGGGCGGATATTCTACCCCTGAACTATCGTAGCAGAACATTTTCTCTCGTTTCTGAACACGGATGTTTTCCTTTGTGGGACGGGAACTAGCCAATCTAATATCAAACTGCCCCGACAGATGTCCTCAAAGAGGATCGTCGAAAGAAACTCCTTCCTCTCAAATGGTGAGATTGCCAAACATGAAATTGATGGAATGATATGATCCGAAGATCCTATGCAGACAGGCATAAGCTGTGAAAGTTGGAACAATTTTTGAAACGTTTCAAAAATTGTCCCAACTTTGTAGGCTTGTTCAGGTTATCTTTTAATTGTAATAAACAAGCTTGTCTAATATAATTTTTTGAATTTTCATCGAAAAATTCTATGGATTTTTCAATGTCAGTAATGAGTTCGTCTATAGGTAGCTTCCTAGGTGGTAATGCAAACTTCAAACCCATATTTAGTCAAGACAATTCTTCCTGAGAAAAAGAAGTTTTGGATATGTTTTCAATGAATTCAAATTTTTGTGAGATTTGATTGGGTTGATTAGCTATGTTTTGTGTATGGCCAATCTGTTTTTGTTTAAGGATATTTAATTTTTTGTCTAAAATTAATGATTTGGTGTGATATTTATGAGAATTGGTCTCGTGCATTTTAATTTCAAAGTTATTCCAAAGTTCGAAGCCAACGTTATTTAATTTATTTGTTATTTTTAGGTGTAAATCGTAAGCCGATATTTCTAATAAACTCCTTTTGGCGTATAGATTCTTAATTTCTAATTGGAACCATTTGTTGAAGGCTAATTGTTTAACTTTGGTCATTATATGGTCGTTCCTGGTTTTTGAAAAGACGTTCATGAAATTAGGGATGACCTTATTTCGTCTGCAAGCTTTCAAGAATTTAATGTCAGCTGCTATATTGTTGATTCTGGTATGTAAATTGTGGAAGCGGTTTAAATCCTTAGTCGAAAACGTAAAAAATGAGTTATCATTATATGATGACATGTCAAATGTGTAAGAGTAGGGGACGTGAAAAACAGTAGAACCGCAACACAAGTTGTAAAAACTTCAATGTAAGGACCAACGAAAGACGACAAAAGGGGGGGGGTATGAACAAAACCAAGGGTAATAAAAGTTATTAAAACAATTTTTAAAAAATATCGACGATGAGATCGTAAAATACCTCAATTGGAGGTGTGAAATGTGCGGCTGCTTAAAGATTGAAGCCAAAAGGAAAATTGGCAATGGTGTATTTTAATATGTGGTGATAAAAGTACAGGTAAAAGTTAAACTGGTGGTAAAAATATTGGAAATAAACCAACGATCAGATATAAGGCACATCAAAGCTGGTGACCTTGTAAAATGAAGATCGCAAGGAGCGATCACATACGGTGGACAGGTGAAGAAACAACAAAGTCTCAGTAAAACGTTCTAACGAAGTAGGTGTTAAAGTAGATGGGTGAAATCTTGGATTGCCAAATCCACTCAAAATAAAACAAGGCACAAACCAAGTCGAAGAGATAAAAACAAAAAACCGAACAGAAGGGCAGAACCAATTCTGACGGAAAAAAACGAAAAGGTGAGATTGACAAACCCCCACGTTTGCCAAGTACCGGAAGAGCTAAACAAAAGCCGGAATTGCTGATAGAACAGTAGATGGTAGCTCGTAATCACTTTGGCTCCAAGTTGAACAGTTGTATAAAACTCCTTAAGCCAAAAAAATTGTAGGGTAAGCCCTATGCATTTCGCCCACTAAGTGGGCATCTTCAGGGGAGAACCTGCCTTGGCAGTGAACAAGGTTCAACTGCGACAAAGTTAGAGGAGAGGTTTAAAACGAAGAACGAAAAACAAATGAGGGACGAAAAGAATTTTATGCGTCAAGTTCGGTCAATTTGTATAGAGTTTTGTTAAAATCAGTATCTGTGTTCATAACATTGTATCTGTTTTTATAGATATGAAGATTTTCTAACGAGTTAAGTGAATGATTGGCTGAAGTTAACAATGTTAAGTCCTCTATGTGTATACTATGTCCAGTTTCGAGGATACGAGTGGCTACACTTGATTTCTCAAACCGATTGTGTTTGTAATGGGCTAAGTGTTCTTTAAATCGTGTTATTAGTTTACGTCTAGTTTGTCCTATGTACATTAAATTGCAATGTGAACATTGTATTTTATAAATTCCGGACTTGTTCAAATTCTCCGTTCTGTCCTTAGTGCTATCTAGTAAATTTTTCAAACTATGTGGGTTCGTGTATGTTATTGTGCAATTCTTATGTTTGAAAATTTTATTCAAGCCTCTGTTTAATATGGGACAATACGGTAGTTTTATATATTTGTTGGCTTTATTGTTGTCAAGTTTGAAAGTGGTGGAGTTGGACAACGTTTTTTAAAGATTGTGTTTCCTTATTAATTTATTGATTAAATTGGGATCAAAACCAAGTTTCTTAGCAGTTAGTTTTATATGTTTGAGTTCTTGAACATATCTATCTTTGTTAAGGGGGATGTTAAATTGATGGAATGATATGATCCGAAGATCCTATGCAGACAGGCATAAGCTGTGAAAGTTGGAACAATTTTTGAAACGAGAAAAAAGTCTGCTATGACCGGGAATTGAACCCGGGTCTTCCACTTGCCGGGCGGATATTCTACCCCTGAACTATCGTAGCAGAACATTTTCTCTCGTTTCTGAACACGGATGTTTTCCTTGGTAGGACGGGAACTAGCCAAGCTAGTATCAAACTGCCCCGACAGATGTCCTCGAAGAGAATCACAGAAAGAAACTCCTTCCTCTCAAATGGTGAGATTGCCAAACATGAAATTGATGGAATGATATGATCCGAAGATCCTATGCAGACAGGCATAAGCTGTGAAAGTTGGAACAATTTTTGAAACGAGAAAAAAGTCTGCTATGACCGGGAATTGAACCCGGGTCTTCCACTTGCCGGGCGGATATTCTACCCCTGAACTATCGTAGCAGAACATTTTCTCTCGTTTCTGAACACGGATGTTTTCCTTGGTAGGACGGGTTGTATTTTTTAACAAAACTCTATACAAATTGACCGAACTTGACGCATAAAATTCTTTTCGTCCCTCATTTGTTTTTCGTTCTTCGTTTTAAACCTCTCCTCTAACTTTGTCGCAGTTGAACCTTGTTCACTGCCAAGGCAAGTTCTCCCCTGAAGATGCCCACTTAGTGGGCGAAATGCATAGGGCTTACCTTAAACATCAAAGAATCAGAGATTTTGGTCTCTTTCGACGTGAAAAGTCTTTTCCCCAGTGTACCCCTAGATGAAACATCCCAAATCTTAAAATCTCTTTTATTAAAACAAAATTTTACTGATGAAGTTGTCCACGAATACTTACGGCTCACTAACTTATGCATGCAACAAAACATTTTTCAATTTCACAACGAAATTTATCAGCAAACACAAGGTACCACCATGGGAAATCCTTTATCCCCCTTTTTAGCCAACATATTTATGTCACATTTTGAAAAGACTTGCAAAGACAAATTCCATTATTTTCCTGAATGTTGGTTTAGATATGTTGATGATATTTTTACAATTTTTGATTTAAAAAAACAAAAAGTAGAAGACTTCGTGGATCAATTAAACAACTTATATCCATCCATAAAATTTACTTTTGAACTTCAAGAGAACAATACTTTACCATTTCTGGATTTACTAATCATCAATAACCAACAACAAATAGAGTTTGATATTTACAGGAAACCAACACATACTGACAATTATATTCCAAATAACTCCTTCCATCCCATGAATCAAAAAACAGCTATTTTCCAATTCTTAACACACCGATTGTGCAACATCCCCCTTAACAAAGATAGATATGTTCAAGAACTTAAACATATAAAACTAACTGCTAAGAAACTTGGTTTTGATCCCAATTTAATCATTAAATTAATAAGGAAACACAATCTTAAAAAAACGTTGTCCAACTCCACCACTTTCAAACTTGACAACAATAAAGCCAACAAATATATAAAACTACCGTATTGTCCCATATTAAACAGAGGCTTGAATAAAATTTTCAAACATAAGAATTGCACAATAACATACACGAACCCACATAGTTTGAAAAATTTACTAGATAGCACTAAGGACAGAACGGAGAATTTGAACAAGTCCGGAATTTATAAAATACAATGTTCACATTGCAATTTAATGTACATAGGACAAACTAGACGTAAACTAATAACACGATTTAAAGAACACTTAGCCCATTACAAACACAATCGGTTTGAGAAATCAAGTGTAGCCACTCGTATCCTCGAAACTGGACATAGTATACACATAGAGGACTTAACATTGTTAACTTCAGCCAATCATTCACTTAACTCGTTAGAAAATCTTCATATCTATAAAAACAGATACAATGTTATGAACACAGATACTGATTTTAACAAAACTCTATACAAATTGACCGAACTTGACGCATAAAATTCTTTTCGTCCCTCATTTGTTTTTCGTTCTTCGTTTTAAACCTCTCCTCTAACTTTGTCGCAGTTGAACCTTGTTCACTGCCAAGGCAGGTTCTCCCCTGAAGATGCCCACTTAGTGGGCGAAATGCATAGGGCTTACCCTACAATTTTTTTGGCTTAAGGAGTTTTATACAACTGTTCAACTTGGAGCCAAAGTGATTACGAGCTACCATCTACAATTGACGCTTAGTTTCATCTTAATAACGCTCCTTTTTCTTTTCTTAATTTTTGGAGCTTTGTGGCTATATCCAATATCAGAAGGCTATGGTTCGAGTTTATTTCTGTTCTTTGTAAAGTCTAAAATTTTCTCGCAGTTTCTTAAAATATTTATTATTATGTAACCCATTTGGAATTTTTAGTGATATTACAGATATGGAGAAAGTCATGTGGTGGACACATCGGATTTTTCT
The DNA here is from genome assembly GCA_028673005.1 of Tanypteryx hageni. Classification (NCBI taxonomy): domain Eukaryota; kingdom Metazoa; phylum Arthropoda; class Insecta; order Odonata; family Petaluridae; genus Tanypteryx; species Tanypteryx hageni. The sequence goes on along the minus strand of CM054114.1, from coordinate 195,335,333 downwards.
TCTAATTAACTATTCTGTGTTTAAGTTTGTAATTTTTTATCCGGATTGAATAAATTTTGTCCTTTAAATAAAAACGAAAATTTTGAAACCCTTATTGAAAAATGGATCATAAAGCAAATGAATGTTACTGCGTTATTTGACCAGTTTACTTATTTAGTTGTAAATTCAAACTTTACTCAAATAATTGAAGCATTTTCTTTGTTTCTTGTTTCTTCATTCGTGATAAAAGAAAAATAAAGTCCTACGTTAAGGAAAGATGATTGCCATCTATTTATGCACTCGAAGAAAGTTCGGATCTTGTGGGTTATACGTCCCGCTTTTAGTGCACTATTATCTTCGTGATGCCCGTCCGTCCGTACGCATGTATCAGGGAAGAATTGGCTAAACCGAGTTCAATCAAATTTATATTGCACGCGTACATATAAAATCATAACAGCATATTTGGACTTGTTTAACTAAACATGGGTGCCACAATTACAAATTAAACTATTTCAGTAATTAAGAATTTGGAACAAAATTCCTTAACGGATTTCAACTAAATTTTATATATAAGATCTGTACTACTGACCACAATGAAATCAAGATGTTTGAAGCGGAGTTTTAGAGCAGGACTACCACAATAAAAGGCAAAATAATATTTCTTTTGCACGTATTTCTAGAGAACTATCCGCATGGATTTTAACCCATTATGGTATATTTATATAATCTTCATATAAATAAATAACCAAAATAGCATATTTCAACCGGACCGACTAAACAGGGTTACCACAATATCAAGGTTAGTATTTTTCTGTAACTATGAATTTCGAAGATATTGGCTGAACCGATTTCAGTAAGAAAAACTAAAGACTAAAGATGTGTTTTGTCTACATCTTATAAGAAGACCTTTAATGCAAATTACCTCACTTTCTCCATTAGTAAGAACATTTACGTGGTATTGTGGAAGAGAATCGGCATGCCGCTCATGAAACAACTCTTTCACTGCAAACGCGGAATCCATTGCCGCCATCTTCGCCGTACCCTCAATCACTCAATCTCGATCACTTGGACAGTCCTCACCTCTCCTTCAAGCATCTCATCCCTCTCTCTCTCTCTCTCTCTCTCATACGCCTCTTTAAATCCCAACCACCCTCCTACCCTACTTCCTTCTCCCTCCCTGCCTCTGTCGCCCCTCTTCTCCCTCCCTCTCATTCCCTCCCTTATTCCTCCCTCCTCCTATCTCTCCTCCCTTTTATCCTTCTCTTTATCTCCCTCTCCCTCCATCTCTCTCTCTCCTTCCTCCCTTTCCCCTCATTCTCTCTTCGATTCCTCCTTTTATCTATCTCTTCTGTACTCCCTAGCTCTTTCCCTCCCTCTTTCCTTTCTTCCCTCTCTCTCCAGAGCGAGTCAAGCCCATAACGAATTATCCTGTGCCCAACGCACTGAAACAGATTGTTTCCTTTCTCAGTTAGTCAGGTTCCTATTAAAAATTTAATCCTAATTTTGCTAGATTGGCTGCTTCTTTAAAGACTCGGAGGAGAAAGAATGTTTCATTTCTTTGGACAGGTTCTCATGATTATTCTTTCATGAAGCTTATGTCTTGTCTTCTCTTCCAGTACTTTATCTGCCTAAGGCAGATTTTCATCTCTTTGTGAATGCTAGCGAAATTTCTCTGGGAGCCACTCCAAATCAGCTGATCGATGGTACTTTTAAACCTGTGGCTTACGCTCGCAAAACACTCAATACTCATGAGTCTCGTCTATCAACTTATGAATTAGAATGTATGCCCTGTTTCATTTGTATGCTTATCGTGATGCTCTTACTTGACTCTTTAATCAGCATAAACAATTAGGAAAAATTGGTTGTATTGCAGCATTTTTCCCTCTGACAATTTTTCGAGTTCCCCATCAGTTTGAACTCCAGCAAACGACGCACCCCTGCAAACGTACGCACTTCGGCAAACGCGAGTACTTCGGCAAACGCAAGTACTTCGGCTTTGCGCGAACGTACAGAGCTTCTCCTTTTATAGCAACAGACATTAGCCCAGAAGAGAACGCTACCATCGTGCGAAACAACCAATAGACTTTCGCGAGTGCGGTGCCCTCTTCTCGCAATACAGTGCGAACTAGGGGACTTCCGATCTGGCAACGTCGCGGACGGACGGCCGAGAGAGAGAGACGGACGGAGAGAGAACGAGGAAAGACTTGGAGAGAAGCGCACCTGAGCCACGGCCTGCGGAAGATTTCCCTGCGAGTCGAATACTTTTCGTATCGTTTGTTATCCCTCAAGTGGACATTTCTATTAAGTATCTTACTATATTTCTGCTTTGTATTATTTATTTATTTATTTAAAAAAACATTGCAATTTGGCCATCCGGCCAGGTGGAAAGAAAAACATAATATATAATTCTAAAATTCCAATTTTACAAATAAAGTGCTCATAAATTATATTAGAAAAAATAAAATATATTAAAAAATATTTAACAATATACAATTTCAAACTAATTACAATCAGTGCCTAGAGTGCGGATTTTCGTGGGTTCATGGAAGGCCTTCACGGCTACCGTAGCGGTCACGGGGCCCACGAAGTCCCCACCGTACTTCACCCTTCCAAGCAATCCCCTACTTTTCCTGCACTTAGGCACAGTTACATAGATATTGATGTTACTAATATTCCTCCTCACAGTTCGTCTTATTTTTACAATGCATATATGAACTAACTCTACGTTTAAAATGTTTCGCGTCCTTAGGTAAGGGCTTGAAGAGCACTTCAGGTAACTTGTTCCACTCGCTGATTCCCCTGTTTAGAAACGAATACTTTGCTGTATTTGTCTTCTGCGGTCTAAGTTTAATTTTAAATTCATGGCTATTTTTCCCTAAAAAATTCGGCACCTACATTTTACTTCTTAAGTCTTCCCATGCTTCATTATTGCTGTATGCCTGGTACAGTCCCTCTAATCTGTTAATTTGTCTCCTATTTTCTAATGATTGCCAATCCAGAATTTTCAACATTTCTGTGACGCTGTCTTCCTTTTTAAACCTACCTAGCACATATCTCGCAGCTTTCCTCTGGACTTTCTCTATTTTCCTTTTTTGACCTGTCCCATGCGGATCCCATACATTCGTAGCGTATTCTAATATTGGTCTGACTATAGTTTTGTACGCCTTTTCCTTCGCAGCCCTACGACTTCCTTTAAGATTACGCATAACATAATGTAGGTTTTTATATGCTTTTCCTGTAATACTGTCAATATGCCTATCCCATCCTAGATCTTTTGCTACGTGGACGACTAAATACTTGCAGCAATCATATTTTGGTACCATTTCGCCGTGTAGGTTGTATCTGCGCTCCCTTATTAGTCTTTTGTTCGAGAACGTAACGTGTTTGCTTTTGTTAATATTTACGCTCATTTTGTTTATCCTAATCCAAGCTTCTATCTTTTCGATATCCTCTTGTAAAATTTCCCGGTCTTCCTCACTTTTTATTTGCCTATATATAATACAATCATCCGCAAATAGACGAATCCTTGAATTAATGTTATTCGGAAGGTCGTTAACATAAATAAGAGATAGTAACGGACCTAAAACGCTTCCTTAGGGCACCCCTGGTGTGATATTCACAAAATCTGACAAACTTGTACCTATTCTAACCCTTTGAGCCCTACCAATAAGGAAATTTTTAACCCATGAGTTCACTCTCTTATCTATGCTTAACTTACATAATTTAGCTAGAAGAATGTCATGAGAGACAGTATCAAATGCTTTTGCAAAATCTATTACAATCCCATCCACCTCTTCCCCTTATCAATTGTGTCTGCAATATCCTGAACTAGTCCTAGTAACTGAGTATCACAAGAGTAGCCTTTTCTAAACCCATGCTGATTTTTACATAGCCAATTATTTACTTCCCAAAAGTTGCGCAAGTAGTCAGCTATTATTTTTTCCATCAGCTTCAGAAACAGTTTATCTTCATTTCGTCGTTTCGCTAATTTCTCCACCTATCCTTGGGGGTGAATATGTTTTGATTTTGTTGTTCACTTTGCCTAGGGGTAAATTTGGTCACTATTATTCACAATTGATAGCTTCAGTAAACTTGTAATTATTGAACCGGTTAGAAATTCAACAGATAAAGCCGCAGTCGACATCCTAACCAAGTTGGTTTTTCTAAATTTGGTATTCCCTAGTACATTGTTTCAGATAATGCCACCTCTTTTAAATCTAAATTATTCTGTAACATGTGCTTTATCCAAGGGATTTAACATATTTTTACTTCCCCCTATTATCCCATGCCTAATCATGCAGAGAGAGTGCATAGGAATCTGAAATATGCCTTGTCTGATTTTGCGCGTGATGCCCATAATAATTGGAATTCATTTCTATCTTCGCTTACATTTGCTTTTAACTCAGCTAAACACTCTTCTACTGGTGTTCCTTCTGCTAAAATATTTTTGGGTTGTGAGCTACCTCATTCTTTGTCGCATCAATGGGAATTGCCAAGCGAGTTGGCATCAGCTGATTGCAACTCAGCTTCTGGTCAGGAACTTTAGCTGAAGATGTTAAATAATTTGGCTAAATCATAACTGCATATAGCTAGCAAATATAATGCTAGACATTTTCCACAAGCCTTTCCACCAGGTGAACTGGTTGTTTTCAAAGCTGTTCCCAAAGTTTCCAAGTCTAATAAGGTGTCTGCCAAAATCTTCCCCTTATGGGAAGGACCCTTCGTGCTCGACCGGATTATTTCTCCTGTAACTGTCTTGTTGACAAAGGCAGACAACCTGAAATATTATCGTGTAGCGAATGTTAGCCAAATTAACTAATATTATGGTGCCATATGGAATGAAGATCAATACAGAAAAAACGAAAGTCATGGTGGTTTCAAAGGAACATAAAGAATTAAATATAATGGTAAATGGCCAAAAATTGGAACAAGTAAATAGTTTCAAATATCTCGGCAGTATTTTAGCACAGGATGGAAGTAGTACACAGGACATCAGAAATAGAATTGCAATGGCAAAATCAGCATTTAACGAGAAGAAGGAGCTTCTCACAAGCAAGAAAATAAATTTAGAAACAAGGAAGAAATTAGCAAAATGCTACATATGGAGCATAGCTCTTTATTGTGCAGAGACGTGGACGGTAAGGAGAAAGGAGGAAAAATATTTAGAGAGTTTTGAGATGTGGGTATGGAGAAGAATGATGAAAGTGAAATGGACAGAGAGGAAGAGAAACGAAGAAGTATTAGAAATGGTGGGAGAAGAAAGGATGCTAATAAAAACAATCAGGAAAAGAACAGCAAATTGGATAGGGCACATATTGAGAAGACAGTGTTTACAAAGGACGATCTTAGAAGGAAAAATTAGTGGAAGAAGAGGAAGAGGGAGAAAAAGAATAGGAATATTAGATAATATAAAGCAGGGATATAATACTTATAGAGGTATAAAAGAGGCTTCTAGGGAGAGAGAGAAATGGAGGCAGCGATTCAGTTAAAACCTGTCTTCGGACAGAAGCATGATGATGATGATGGTGCCATAAAGAAATAATTTGTTATTTTCACTTATCAAATGCAAATATTAATCAAATTAAGGAATTTTATGCTGGCTAATTATGCGTATTAATTTACGTCGCACTGTATGCAAACGCTCATAATTATGTTAATTTTAGTAAGCTTGCCTGTATATGCAAGCGTCAGAACTGTCTTTGGGTGATTGTTTATTATTATTCCACTTTGGAGGTTATTCTTTTCCTCTCCTGTCGACAGTGACATTTATCAATGTGAATCATGATACTTGTGAATTTCTTTTTGGAGCTCTACTTGCACAATTTGAGAAATGCATAATTTGTATACTAGTTGCCCAATTATTTATTCTCTTTTGTACAATCAAAACTGCGTGCCTTTGCACATACTCTTGGTAAATGCCAGACTTGGCATATTTCATTCTTCGTTCTGATGTACTGACTACTATGTTCAATTTTGCCAAGTCGGGAAATTGTATCTCCTCTCATAATTAATCTTAGACTTTGCAATAATTTTGTGGTACTGTACTTTCGGACTGTTGGTTATTCCTTTCTGCTATATTGAACTTTAAACCCAGTGTGAGCTGTGCTTCAAGATAATGCGCCTGTAAACTCTCAAGTGATGCTATAGTTTGAAGAACGCGCATCAGGCCGGACTTATTTTTGCCCCCCTCCCATCAGAATTCGCTCGTTTGTATACTGCAGAGCGGGTGCTGGGATTGGCAAATGGCCAATACCCAAACCAGGTGGACATTTGTTCCTGTTACTCCTTATATATCCATCAGACATTTGCCCAGAAGGGAACGCTGGAATCTTCCTAATTAGCCAATAAACTTCCGCGAGAAAATCTCGAGAAAATAAGGAACCAGGAGAGATTGAATCAGCACGACAACTGAGAGCAGACGACGGAGAGAGAGAAGACAGACAGCAAGGAATGGAGACCGGAGCAGAGGCTCGAGCAGAGACCGGCGTGGAAGCAACGACGTAGAGAACAGGCAGAGACCAGCCGGAGAAATTTCTACCTGCATCAGACTGCACCTTTCGTATCGTTTATTATCCCTCCAAAGTGGACAATATCTATGAGTATCTCTATTGTGTATTTCTAATGTGTATTATTCTTGTTCCAATATATTTGTAAGCATTTTGCCTTTCACGTTACCATTGTCTTATATTCGATTGTCTTGAGTCGGCACGAGTGTTACTTAAAAGGGTCGTATCGTTTCCCTTATATCTGAGTATCGTGTGATTTACGAGAGAGTAATGTGAATTAGACTGCGTCTCACTCTCTCCTTTCTTCCTTTCCTCTCTCCCTTCTTCCCTCCCTCTCTCCTTTCTTCTATCCCTCACCTATTTCCCTCCTTCCTCCTCCGCTCTCTCCTCCCTCTCTCTCTCTCTCTCTCTCCGTAGACCTCCTTTTTCTTCACATCTCTCTCCATTACACCAGCTCACTCCCTTTATCCCTTCCAACTCTTCCCACTCACTCGCTCACGCGCACGCGAACACACACACACGTGCAATCACACTCACACCAACCTCTTCTCGCTCGATAACCTTTTTTTAAGCGCAACGGTGGCTTTCCTCGTGTATGGCCCCCGTGAGGTGGACGGTGGAAGAAGGGTCGGATGAATAGGGAGAGCGGTAACAGCTTTTGGAGATTGCGCCCACCAGCCATCCAAACACACCCACACAGTGGCGATATCTCGCTCATCTCACTCCCTCTCCAAGGATTTTTATTCATCTTTCGTGGAAGTGGGGACAGAGGGGAAGGACAGAATCGACTCCCGTGTCCCTTTTGTGGACACCGGAGTAAGGACCCTGATAAGGGACGGAAGGGGAAAGGATTGAGCCCTTTTTATGCGGGAAAGTGGCGCGGTTGACGGCGGTGGAGGAACAAGAATGCCTTAGGGTCTGTGTTTCCATTCTTCGGAGAGGAAGCGGGTGCTTCGAGGGAGGTGTGGTGGCAGGAGGGGGGCAGGGGGAGGGAGGTTTGGAGGAGGGATGGGAGGAGGGAGGTTTGGAAGGGAGAAGGGAGAGTGGGAAGGAGGGAAGAGGAGAGGTGGTATATATATATGTGTGTGTGTGTGTACGAGTTGTCGGTGCTTGCATACTGCAAGCGCTTAAAAAATCACCATACACCAAGATCTAAACTCATCAATAAACCAACGTGATCTCCATAACAACAGCACTTCAGCCACGTGGAGCCTATATCTATCAGACAATAAATTTCATTAGTTCTATCAGAATATTTATAATTATTCGCAATATTAAGTCAACTATCCGTTATTTACAAATATGTACTCTGGTAATCGCCTCGTGTCCAAGTTTTCGTATTTAAAGTTTCGTGACTCAGATCGCTCTGCATGAGCAACAAGAATAATCATCATTAAAATTATGGAAAAATTACGATATTTTGAGTTAAGATTATGGCATCATCATCCGTGCCTTGAGCACGTATTTGGATAAGAAATCGTAAAATAGGCAGGACACCATTATCCTATAAATAATAGAGAATGTTTGCCTGTCTGTCTGTGGCAGCCATAACTCTTCAGAAAATAAACGAAGGAGCTTCAAAATTTGGTAGGAGCTTTATGTTGATCCTGAAAGTTGCAGGGCAGAAAATAATTCAAATCGGACCACGAGGGCTCGAGGGCTCCCATTGTTGGTCCAAATGCCGGTTTTTTTTTTAAGATATCTCAGCAACCATTTTGATGAATTCTCCAAAAAATATCTATGTTTTAATGAGATACATTTTCGAGCCTAAAAAACATAAAATCGGTCTACGGGGTCAAGGATCGTAATGTAGGTTCGATCCAAATTTGACGATTTACCATGGAACGGTCGGTCCAAATTTCGGCAATGTCCGTCTGCCTGTACGTATATATCAGGGAATCTCTGGCTCGACCGATTTCAACCAAATTAGGTAGATACATAGAATCTTCATATAAATACATGAACAAAATGACATATTTGGACCGGATAGACCAAGCAGGGGTGCCACAATTGCAAAATAAAATTTTCTGTAGTTATGCTTTTGGAAGGGAATGGCCTAACCGAATTCAACCAATTTGGTACATAGAAATTTCACAGAGATTCATGGCCAAAATGCCAAACTTCGACCCGATTAACTAAGTAGGGGTGCCACAATTGCAAAGTTAAACTTTCCGGTAATTATGCTTTTGGAAGGAATTGGCTGACCCGAATTCAAACAAATTTGGTAATTAGAATTTTCATAGAGATTCATGGCCAAAATGCCAAACTTCGACCCGATTAACTAAGTAAGCGTGCCACAATTGCAAAGTTAAACTTTTATGAATTTGTAAGGAATTGGCAGAACCGATTTCATAGAAATTTTGTATGAAGGAGTTGTGCAAGATCAAAAAAACAACAATAAGATTTTTAGGATAGATATACAAAGCAGGGCTGCCAAAATAATGTAATAAAAATTTTCTTTTTATAAGTGCTTGTGTTGAACTGTTCGCTTCGATTTTAACCATATTATAATATTTATTATGCACACACACACACATATTTATATAAAGCCATAATAGCATATTTGGACAGGATCAACTGAACAGGGGTTCCACAATTACAAATTAAACTCTTTTAGTAACTATGGATTTGGAAGGAATTGACTCAACGGATGTCAACTAAATTTTATACATATGGTTTTTACAAAATACCATAATGAAATCGGGATTTTTAAAGCGGAGCTTAAGAGCAGAGCTACCACGATTAATAAATAATAAAAATTGTTTGCAACTTAAAATAAAACTCTTTCCCGAGCGCAGCCGGGCGTTTCTGCTAGTATTTAATAATTGAAAAGTTAAAATTTCTCGAAAAAATACGAAACAACATTAAAATACTTTTCACATTTTACTAAAGTTCTTGTGTTAGTATAATGATGTCATCATAAGTTTACGTCGTAGTTTAAAATCAATTGCATAATAATATATAAATAAGACAATTATTTTCATTTTCCGCGAAATTAAGGCATCCGTCCGGAATATCTAAATTCCCTGGCAATCGGCTCACGTCCAAGTTTTCGAATTTTCGGTTTCATGCCTTAGATCGCCCTGTTTCAGCAATGGCGATAATCACCATTAAAAAAATAGCCTTTATGTCACGCTAAAATTTATATAAAAAATAGGATATTTTTTGTGTTAGGATTATGGCGACGTCATTCGTGACTTTTAGTTCGTATACGGGTAAAAAAATTAATTTAAAATAATCACGTCATCATATGTAAACGTTGTTGGTTGAAATCCAATATATTACAATACAGTCTAACAATAAGCATTAAATCATTGCTGTTGAAGTATGGATTATCAATTCCCATTGATAGGCATTGGTGTCGTTGCTATGTTCGTTAATATTTTCCATTTTTGAAAATCCAAAAACTTCTCATAATTTTATGATTAAAATCAAATTTTTACGCAAATTCAGCATGGATTTGAATTTTGTTTTCAAGAAAAATAAACTTCATTCTTTCTTCCATAGTATGGTGCATTGTATCTTTGTATCTTAATGGTAAATAATTTATAAAAGCAATTTTAAATAGCTCTGCACCGTTTTCAATGCTTTTATTATGGGTTTTAAAAATTGGAAATGGGGTAAAAAATACCCTTTAAATACAAACTTTTCCGGAATTTCGGATTTTTTCCAGAATTTCTATCCACTGACCTATCTTTATGCCAATTTTCAGCCCTGTAGCACTTCTGAAAGTACCTTAGGTTTTATATGATATATATATATATATCCTTTATATATCCTACTGGTAGAAGGTTTCTGCAAGAATTTCATCTAACCTTGAAAAACATTAATTTTTCAGTTAGATATTTCATTATTATAAATATTTTTTTAATTCAAAATATTCCACCTCTCTCCACCTTTCGTTCTTTCCTTATAAAACAATATTGTAGTAAAATCAATCTAAAATTTGCAATTTTAAAAATATTATACTTTTTCCATTGTGGTGAACTAAAGCTCCCTATTTTTGCAAAATTTTAAAGTTATAAGTCACCTAGAAGTGAAATAATATTTATCTAATCGTTTAAATTTCAAATATTTTTAACGGCCGCAATAACAACTTCATGGAGATATTCAAATATTTATTTGTGCATTTTCACTAAGCTCTAAATATCATTAAAATTTCAGCTTCCTAGCTCGGACCGTAGTGCATAAAAATTTATCTATTTGTTTAAATTTTAAGAATTTTTAACATTTAAACAAATTAAAATATCTAACTGTCTATACTCCCTATTTCGTTTTTATACCAATTCTACCTTTAAGAAAAATTTCAGCTCTGTAGCACATTCGGAAATAAAGAATTCTTGAAAATTTGTTTAAAAAATTGCGAATTTTTAGCGGCCGCATTGTTGAAATTTTTTTATGAATAGAATTTGCTACAAAATGCTTGCAAAATCTCGTAACTACCACCTAAAGAAACCATTGAAAAATTTTAGTCAGGCTTGTGCTCGTGGATGTATCTCAATGGCAAATCCATCATATAATCAAGGCAGACTGCTTTTCCAAGAATATTTGTCATAATCGAGCAGTTTTATTAAAATAGAAATTACTCCAAGTGCACCATAAGCCCTTAATTTTCGTTCACCATTCCTTAATTACGCAAACGATGTTTACATTAACATTTAATATGTTATCTATTTTATTGTAATGTTTTACCATCAATATATTTACACATTAACGTCTTGCTTATATCCACATGGATAGATGCACCGAAGCCTTTAAAGCAGAAATAAAATTATGTGGGTTATGTCAATACTATTAGCCAAAATGTAAACAATAAACAACATCTTGATTACCAAACAAATGCAAGTAGATGTATCAATTGATGCTGCGGTAAATATTTCAATGTTATTGGTAAAAGATAACAATGTTATAATATTCCTTAAAAATCATTTGACTCACTTTAAAATTATTCATAATACTATATATAATCTTTATCTTGAATTTGGCTATTCTTCCTCTACGGCGCGCCATGGCGTAGACTTTCCTTGCATTAATCTTTACGTGGCTATCTCCCTTTGAGGAGGACAACAATTAAGAAATTTAGCTTTGTTGCCGCCTGGAAAATGTTAATAAAATTTGCGCTTAAAGGATAACTTCGAGCTATTTAACCTGTAATACGACTAAACATGAACAGCATTGAAATATTTAATCTTTCGTGCTTAAAATAAGTCATTTCCTGTGATCATAAGTTAATATTTAGGTATATTTATATCCACATCAGTGAAGGGCTGCACGAGATTTTGGGGTTTCTCCAGACCATTTCCCATTCTTATGGAAATAGTATTTTGTTTACCCCATGGGGTATAAGAGACTCCACTGGCTGCAAACCTAGACCAAGTTCTTTCTTTTGTCCATAGGATGGCCCATGAAACTTCAATGAAGCTTCAACTGTGCAAAAACGTATATGGGACATACAAACACATATATACACATTCATTTTTATATATTAGATATACCAAATAAACTGCAAAAATAAAATTATTTTCACAGATCAATTTTTTATTAACTTCATAATTGTTTAAATAAAAATAATTTTCAGAATGCGTAGTTGAAATGACTTGAAATTACTAACATATTTAAGTAATCACCAAATTGGACGAAAAATGTTTATTTACAATAGAAATTTCGTGGCGTAATTCAGTTAGGTCTGCGGTCTCTTCGAACCACACCAGTAGGGAAGCGGACGACCTCGAAAAAAATCCTACTTTCCTACTTTAGCGTAGCAGGCCAACGCCTTTACCACTACACCACCCACACCCCTACTGTACTACTGAAATACTATCTACTGTACTACAATCGAAATGTTGACATTTCTACAAACATTCTTTGTTGCGGGCTGTCCGGAAAATAGTTAATGTTGCCGGCAGAGGCGGTCGGATTAATTTAAAAGAAATGCCATCAAGATTCCAGTCTGCTTTCCGATATAAATTACTATCCATTATCCAACATTTATTCACTTGCAAGTAATGCGTAGATAAATGATCGGGATAGCGCCCCCTAAACTTTGACGCCCCGAGCAGCCACCTGGCTCGCCCGTAGCTCAGGCCTTCCCTGGTTGCCGAACGAACGATCTTTGTAATATAAAGGATTGCAAAACCTGTCAATGAAATGAAAAGAGGCGGAAAGCAATGAAGGAGACTTAGAGGGAGAAATAACACGAGAGAAGAAGGAATTAAAAAGAGAAGGGAGAGGGAGAGAGAGGAGAGTGAGAGGAGTGAATGAGAGAGAAAGAAGAGAGTGGGAGAGATGCAGGGACAGATAGAGGTAGAGTCGAGAGAGAGGAGAAGCGAGAGGGAGGGAGGGGAGGGAAAGAGAGGAGGGGAAGAGGAAGAGAGGGAAAGTGAGGGGAGGTAGAGAGAGAGGAGGGGAAGAGGAAGAGAGGGGAAAGTTAGGGGAGGTAGAGAGAGAGAGAGAGGAGGGGAAGAGGGAAATGAACATGTACGTAAGGGAGAGGGAAAGGAAAAGTGAGGGAGAGAGAGAGAGAGATGGACGGGGGGAGGAGAGAGGAGGGAGAGGAGGGGAAGAGGGAGATAGGTAGAGTGGGAAAGAGGTGGGAGGTGGAGAGGTAGGGAGGGGAGGGGAATGTGGAGGGAATAGTTGGAAGGATCAAAGAGATTTGTAGGAAAAGTGCAAAATTGAGGGAAAGGGGAAAATGGAAGTGATTAGGGACCGTAGAGGAAGTGGGAGTGGGATTTAAGGAGTGGGTGCGGAGGAAGAAGGGTTGACGCATGCGGCGTAACATCTGTGGCTGAATATAAGACTCGCATTATGGTGGGGTCGAGGAAAAGGCTTCAAAAGTGCCTTGAAATCCCGTGTTTAGAACGACTTTTTATCAATATTTTTGAGTTAAAAAATGGGACATGTCCTATGCAAGGGTATATATTTGTTAACAAAAGCAATATTCAACAATGTTGGACGCATCCTACTCTCTTTAATTGCAGTGCCATACAAAATCGTTTCGAGAAAGACTCTATCTTGTGCTGTGGGACGAAGATGGCGTAATTTATTGTTATATTATAAACGTTTCCTATAACGTAACTGAAATTGGTTTCTGTTTCAACGCCTTAAAAAGGTCTGACAGTTGGACTGGATTCTTCTGCCCGTGTGCTATCTCTCGATACATGAGTGATTTAGGGAAGGAGAGGAGTGAGGAGGGTGAGGAGGGGAGAGGTGGGGAGGGGAGAGGTGGGGAGGGGAGGGAGGTGAGAGGTGGGGTAGGGAGGGGACGGAGGTGAGAGGCGGGGAGGGGAGAGGTGGGGAGGGGTTGGGAGGTGAGGAGTGAGTGATAAGTTGGCAGGTGATTTTACTGGCCATAATTGACGGCATTTTAATTTTTAAAATCTAAAATACAAATTGTGGACAATATGCACTTCAAAATTTATATATATATATATTTATATTTATTTTATACGAATAAAACATTATTTTTTTAAATATAAACTTTTAAAATGCACTATAAAGCGTAACATAAATTTATGTGTACATCTAAGGAAATCGATTGATTATATTATAGCCAAAATTTGTAGTCAGGAAGGGCCATATTAACAACCACAAAGTGTTTTCAGAAATGTTTTACAGCGCACTTAGATTCTCTCATTACAATTGTTGGGCGCCGTAGAACTTTTTTGCAAACACCAATAAGAACCGGAATCCTTTATGGCTGTGAAAAGGGCCCTTACAAATTACAGATTTTGGAGACTATTTATTTATTTGTTTATTTATTTAATAAATTCCAAAAACAGCACAATGCCTAATAAAATGGACTCATAGTAAATAATATAATAAAAAATAACAAACATAAAGTCATAGATAAAAATACATATAATAACATAGATAAAGGAGCCACATAACCAAAATGACAAACTATGAATGATGCAAACAGAGAGGGTAGGAGAAGGCGAAAGGAGGGCTGAAAAGAGGGGGAGGGAAGAAACGGAATGAGAAGCGGAGGAGGAATTGAATAGACATTATAATAAAATCGTAAATGTGGGGAGAACGATGTCTAAAAAAATGGATCGGAATCGGATGACCTCTTTAGTAACGTAGTAACGTATTGTAAAGATTAGGGAGGCGATAAATAAAAGAGCGTTTAGTGATTGAGTGGCGAGAGGAGTAGGACAGTGAAAAAGTTGATTTGATCGAATAACTCGAGAAGGAACATGGAGAAGAAAGAGAGTAATGAGTTCAGGGGATCTGTAATAACCAATCGATTTGTGGAGGTGCACACAAAATTATTTTACGCGTTTAATGCATTGGGAAAGTTTATATTTAAAAAAATACTTTTATTTTATTTATTTTAATCTTGAATTTCAAAAATATATTCCAGGGAATGATAGTTTCTATCATTAAAGAATAAAATATATGCGGCACAGATCAACTACTGGAGTACATATTATACAATGGGTACTTTAAATTTACCTAGAATTAGGGCCTAAAATACTTTCCTACGTCTAATGCACGGGCGCGTCAGATATTGGGGTATTTGGGGCAGTACAGAGGAGTGAAGAGTATTGATTGGAGCCTGAAGCGATCGCACATGGAGTGGCTGAAGTATATTTGCTGATGCACGATGCACGGTCTTAGCAACTTGCTAAAGAGGAGGAATGAAAATCGAAACGAGAACTATGAAGATGTTAATTTCGAAGAACGTATGCACTTACTGATTTCTTTTAAAGTCAGTATCGCTCTCTTATTCGATGTGTGGGATCTCTGTTACAAATAGAAATAAGTGGCGTTCTATCTATTCCGCTTTCATCGATCTTTTACGACATACATACCCTTCGGCGAGTCATCATTGGGTGAGTGATTCGTGGAATGTTATCTAACGCTTTACGATACATAATGTTTTATTTACTATGACCACAGTTCATTGACGTGCAGCTGTCATTTTTGTGGAGCTACTGGTGAGGTCTTCATTTGCTTTAATCATATAGTATTAAATATTGAAATCACCGTTTAATAATACAACATCTTTAAATTAAATAGCGGCTATGAGAGTTTCATTTAACAAAATCACACAAAAATTTAAGTCTGGTCAGGCCGATTATAGCCCTGGTATTACCAATCGAATGAATGAGGTGGGAGGGAGTGAGGGGAAGGGTGGGGAGAGGGAGGTGGGAAGGGGGACGTGGGGAGGGAGGTTGAAAGGAGGTGGGAGGGAGGGGAAACAGAGAGAGGGAGAGAAGTGGCATTTGCGAGAGTGATTATCGAATTTTGCGTATGAGGAGGGAAAGACAGAAGCGTTATGAGTTCGAATTATGACTTCGAAGGCCATTCGAAGGAAACGGAAATCGATTCCGTCCATTGTTATGTTACGGCTCCGTCCAATCTTTGGAGTTCCTTCTCGAAATCGATCGATCGCTTAATCCCTTAAAGGAAAATATCAACGGATCTGCTGACGAGCAAACTCGCGCAGACTCATGCGCTTTTGCGATGGAAAGCAAATGCAAAATATTTTCTCCAAACTAATCTCGATTTCAGCCGAACTATATCCATATCAGATTATATCTTGAATCGGCGAAAGCGTTATCTAGGAATCGCACCTTTAAACCTTGTTCGTTGATGATGGTTTTAATCTGTGCTGCGATGCGCACGTTAGTGTTTTCTTCACGATAAAAAATTAAAGATTAAATAAAATAATTGTTTGTCAATAATTGATTCGAGAAACTTTTGCATTTTTCAAAACGAAAAACCCAATTTTTGTCGTAGTTCAAATCAGTTTTCAAATCAATTTCTGTGTTGCATCGAAATATCTTTTCGGGCTGTAAGTCGTTCCGATCGGAATGCGATGCTTTTCATTACAGTTAACTCTCGGGTGTGATTCACGGAAGCGCGTATGAAAAACAGCTTTGGTAAAATACAACGGATTTCATTAAAATAGTTGTAACTTCATCGGTCAACACATTTCATCGCCTCACTTATGTATATTTCACTATAAACAGAGGCGACACTCGTTGTCGAACATCGATTTCGCTTTCGTCCCGCGCAATATGGACTGAAGTATTCCTCTCATTTGTTTCTCCGCGTCAAATTACTTGCTATCGATACCCTGCGAAAGGGGAAGGGAATTTCTCTCCACACACCCTCTAACCTCCCCCTCTCCATTTTCCCCTCCCTCTCACCTCACCTCCCCTCTCACCTCCCCTCTCACCTCCCCTCTCACCTCCCCTCTCACCTCCCCTCTCACCTCCCCTCTCACTTCCCCTCTCACCTCCCCTCTCACCTCCCCTCTCACCTCCCCTCTCACCTCCCCTCTCACCTCCCCTCTCACTTCCCCTCTCACCTCCCCTCTCACCTCCCCTCTCACCTCCCCTCTCACCTCCCCTCTCACCTCCCCTCTCCATTTCACTTCCTCTCTTACTTCACCTCTCTGTCCTTTGAAGCACGGCGCTCATCAATGACCTATATTGCACACTCTCGCGGGATACCCGGGGGTCACCCTCAGAGGACCCTTTGCACCCAAAAGAGCCGCATTAAGGCCCTCGGCAAACGAGCCTCGGCCATTTTGATTTTTAATTAACAAAGTACCCATCGAATCGATTTGTAGATAAGTTGGAAGAAGTCGCATTTGCGTCAATTTTGTGAAATTTTGCGATTAAGAAACTAAAAAAATTTAACACCTTTTAATTCCGTCCTCTCAAGTTTTGTAACAGTAAAATCATTAGATAATCCATCTGTTCTTTTAAAATATAGTCGAAACAGAAATTAAACTATTTTGCATGAGTTAGAGCTGGCGATTAATTATTGTTTGTTATTGTCATAAATTTTACGTACGAATTCATATGCAAAGGACAAGCTTTTATAAGTTAAGTGATTTTTATTCTCAAAACTATATGCTACAATATTTGGCTAGATTGCTACTCAAAAGTGTGTCTATTTAAATTCCGATCAGAAATTTCTTTCGATGACTTTCGCATAGTGAATCTTATACCTTTACATTGCTTACGCACTTTCCGAAGGATCCGATTCTATATATGACTCTCGTCAAATCTCAAAACCTCAAACATTTCGTTTGTTTGATATAGTGCGAGAATCTGCTCTCGTAAAATTCATACATTTTACGCGCTCAAAGACTTAATTATCAAAGCCCTTGCGAAGACGTTCTGAAGATTCAGCAATCGGTAGATACGTTTTCTCAGAATCCGTATGCATTATGACTCGACCGTGATGTGAGTAATATAGAGAACGGTAGCAAGTGGGGATATTTTCGGAGATGATATGGGAACGAGTAATAATGCCTTCGCTAGTTTCTTTTAATTATTCAATTGAGTTTTAGTATCGACCTCGTAAGTTTAATTAGATTCGTGTACTGGAGATGAAGTTGCATGGTGATTTTCTTATTCGAGAAAAGTAGTTACGATATTAATTTACAGTAGCACCTGGTTAATTTGAACCTCCATATTTGGAAATTTGGCATAATTCTAAATTTTTTATCACACAAAAGACTGAAAAAGCAAATTCCATACAAATGTGTTTCAATAATTCAAAAACCTCCATAATTCGTAATTTGAAATAATTATTAGCCCGATTCTCAAAGTATCAATGCATTTTTGTCGATATATATCGAAATCAAACTTAAGAAAAAGAAAAGAAATCAAATTTACGAAAATAAGTCCGGTGTCATACCGGCTTGTTTACAAGCATCGTGCGATCGTGATCATGCCGACGGGGCGCTGGGTATTGTCGCCGGATTCGGTCCATTCCCCCTCGGTTCTTTCCCATCGGTTCTTTCCCATCGGTTCTTTCCCATCGGTTCTTTCCCATCGGTTCTTTTCCATCGGTTCTTTCCCATCGGTTCTTCCCCATCGGTCCATTCCCCCTCGGTTCTTCCCCATCGGTCCATTCCCCCTCGGTTCTTTCCCATCGGTTCTTCCCCATCGGTTCTTCCCCTCCCTCGGTTCATCCCCCACACGCGTTGGTTTCTGTCCACTCTGGCCCACTCCTTATCAGTTTCCCTTGGGCGTTGGCCTTGCGTGGTTATGTCTCGATTTATCTACTGTTTTGCGAATTCTGTGCGGAAAACGCATTCCAATATTCCTTTCCTTCTTTGCTTGTTTTCGTATTGGATTGTATTTTCCATCATCCTTTTGTTACTAATTTAAGTGACAGTCTTAGTTTAAAAATTGCTAGAGGGACTATTTATTTTATTTGTTTATTTATTTATTCATTTATTTTATTTATTTTTTATTTACCCTCCAAAGGCTCTGGCACGTGGTACATATAAGACTGACTATTGCTGAAAAAGTGTCTTTGCTGCAAGACATTGACAAGAAGTCCGAATCGTAAGAAAAACGGGCATTAAAGTATATGATTCCGAACTCGTCTTCATCTACAATTTAAAGGAATCGGGCGAATATTGAAGAAAGTTTATATAAATTTAAAGGGAGTGCTACATGTCTGCGTTCACGATCTGCAATAAACGAAGACCTCGAAGAAAAGATTTTCGATTTTTTTTCACAAGTACGAGCGGCGAATATTCCTGTGACAAGCCCGATGCTTATTGAAAAGCAAAGTATTGCGAACGCTTTGAACATTGAGGATTTTAAAGCGTTCAATGGGTGGTTTGATGATTTAAAAAAAAACGCCACAATATTATTTGCCTCGCATTTTGTGGCGATGTCCAAAAAATTAATGGAGAGGAAGTGACGACCTGGCTGCAAAGTAATAAAAATGTTTTGGAGAAGTACGCACCCAAGGACTTTTATTATATGGATGAAATGGGCATTTTTTTCAACATGTTGCCCGATCGTACTTTGGCCCTCCGAGGCGAAAAATGCCACTGCGGCAAACGTATTTAGGAGCGTCTCACCGCCGTGCTCTGTACCAATATGGATGGGTCAGATAAAAGAAACCTGTAATCATCGGAAAATACACCAAGCCACGCTGTTTCAAAGGTATTAATAGTGATAATTTGCCGATAATTTACGATCATAACAAAAAGGCGTGGATGACAACTGTTCTACTCACCATGTGGCTCAGATAAATACGCCCAATGATGAGTTTCTGTATTTGCCGCCGATAACAGCAACTCGACCAGGGCATCATTTAAAATTTAAATAGCCATTACAGAAAAAACTACTGTCGTCATGCTTGGTTAAAAAAACAAATGGGTGTTCGCGGGATGATTTACGAAAATGGACGATTTTAGACGCGTGCCGGGCGCTGTCATGGCAATTAGTGGCCCCTCAGACCATCGCCAATTGTTTTAAGAAAAGCGGGCTATCTTTGCAGCCGGGAGAAGTGTTCAAAGGTACAGAAGTGAAGGAAATAATTGACAGCAATATATTGGGCCTGTCAGTTTCGGAGACTTTCTTTCGATAATGGCTTGGCTACGTCGGTATTCTATGATTCCACGCTCGACCAATCGAAAACCTTTTGCTAGTGTTGGCGACGAAGAAGACGATGAGGACAACGCCGATGATAGGTTTGATGTGCCATTTCCATCTTAGGAGGATGTTTTTAAAGCTCTGTACCCTTCAAAGATACGTGTCAAGGATGCCAGACGTACCGATAGATATATGTGAAAAAGTTTACGCCATTACGCAAGACACTGCGCTAGGGAGTGCCCCGAAATGGGAAAATTATTGACTTTTAAAATAATTTTAAATTAATCCTTTGTTACAGCCTTTCGTTTATTTACTTTTAGGTTGTAATAAGTGACTGACAAACTTTTAATTATTTAGTGGATTTTAATTATATGCTCATATATGTTTCAATATTTAAAGGTGTAATCGTAAATTTGGATTTTATTCATGTTTTTGTTTTCGGTATTTTAATATGGTGTCATATATTATTTTGTTTTTGTAATTTATATTTGCATTTTTAAAATTTGATAAATAACCCATTTTTTTAAAGTTTCGAATTATAGAGACTCTACGTAATTCGAAATGCTTTTTCTTTGGTCTCCTGAATTTCGAATTAACCAGGATTCATTGTATTTAAACATCAATGTCGCTAGTTGCCCCAATCCAGGTGACGACGACTGCTACACTAACAAGAAACAAAGGTGTTGAAATGACATGTTATGCATGTTCGCTACACTATTGGACCCACAACTCACTTTACGTATACATCAATTGAAATTAAAATAACAAAATATAATATACGTACAATAATAGTTAATTTATCAATAAACAAATGCAATACTATTTAATTAAAAACCTATTCAATTTAATTATTACCCATTCTTATGGAGTTTACAGTTTTCTAGGTCCAAATGGGCCTTCACGTCTACCGTAGCGGTTAAGGGGCTCACGAGGTCCCCACCGTACTTCAACCCATCAGGCATTCCTTTACTTCCTCCAACTCCATCGTCATCTGTTACAATTTGTTACAATTTACAATATTATTTATAATCAAACTATCTTTATTCTTAAATATTTAAACATTTTTAGGTAAGGGTTTGAAGAGCTCTTCGGCTAACATGTTCCAATCCCAGATTTCTCTATTAAGAAAAGAATATTTGGCAATATTTGTTGTTTTTTTGGCCTCAATTTAGTTTTAAACTCGTGTCCGTCTTTTCCAATTAGGTCTGACTTCTCTATCCTACTCTTTAGATCTCCCCATATATTATTTTTGCCAATTACCTGTATTTTCCCTCCCGCTCCTATTCTCAAGCATTTCCCAACCCAGCATTTTAATCATTTCGGTGACGCTATCTCCCTTGCTTAATCTTCCTAAGGTAAATCTCGCTGCCTGTCTTTGCACCTTCTCTAATTTCTTAGTATGCCTTATCTCGTAAGGGCCCCATACGTCCGTGGCGTACTCTAATATAGGCCTAACCAATGATTTATATACTAACTATTTTGCTATTATCAAATAAATATCCCCCCTTAAGCAAATCATTACCTCGACGTTGGAGAAGACGAATGAGATATCGCTAGAAGATCGCAGAATGAATCCTTCGGCTGAGGCTTTAGGGGAAATATATATATATATATATATATATATATATATATATATATATATATATATATATAGAGAAAGGCTCATCTGAGCAGGTCGCAAGGGAATGCGAACACGCACACACGTATCGGAAAACACTATCATGACGATAACACTCGTCAGGTCGACTACACGGACATCGAAGCTCGCGTTCCTCCGGGCAATCCAAACGAGAGTGAACCCCGCCAGAGGAAATTGTTTTGGACCCTTAATCCTAACCTCCGTTATTTTGGTGAATTGCGAGGTGAGAAATATATGTGAAACAATGGACGTATTGTTTTGCAAATATTATTTTCACTTAATTTTCAACGTCATTCGCCTGCCTTTCTCAAGAACAAATCTGTTTGAAATCTATCACCTAAAGAGGTGTGAAGAGAGATTTGAAACGGAAGCTTTTCCTGCGTAATCACGTCTCGACGAGATTTCCACTCCCGCGTTTTGCGTTAGCGCCGCCTACGGATTAAAAGAAGGATCCAATTACGAGCAAATCTGTCCTCGTAATCGTGTCACCGATACTTGGTTTGACTTCCTCGGTGCGATGCTGCTCTGTTTGGCGCGAAGGAGAAATCCTGTCGAAGGGACGTTTTTTATCTCGATTGAATTCGATGTCGATTAGGAACGGACCTGCATTCGACGAATACGATAAGCGAGACTCGTTCGACTGAAGTGAATCTCTTAAAACGTGCATCAGTGGAGATATGCGTGCTAGTTATAATGGGAGGTTTTTATAGGAAAGCAATTCGGTATCCACGGAGCCATTGCAACGAAAGTGACAAGCTTTTCCATTCATCAATTATTTTAACTACTCGTTCATTACGAGTGCAAATCCGCAATGGGGAAAATGAAAAATTAACTCGGTTACGACGCAAATTTTCGTAGCGAGGCGATGACGTCCGCGCGTCCTCTATCGTCGTCTTAATTAACGGAGAGAATTAGTTCGGCGGCTGTGGTTGGTTATTCTATCGGATAATCCAAAATAATTTCAGCATGTTCGAGTACTAAAAATAGTAACATATGGAATTTAAAAATGTTAATTTAATTCTGCAGTATTTCAGATAAAGAGAATATTGGAAGACCATTGATGGTATTTCGTGATTGGGAAAGATACGTTTCTCAGGCCCGTTTCTCCAAGTATTTTATGGCATTTAATTGTAAAATTGCGGTTTCGATAAAATACGCTACCTGAATTTTCTAATACGCAATTCCGTTAGTGGCTCTAGCAGCTGAGATGTCGAAAAATAAAAATAGCCTAATGCTGAAAAAAGGACTGCGCTTTAAATTCCCATCCCATATGCACATTTCTTATCACTAACGCAGATTATTGTCAGCACGCAGCTTTACGTCCGCGTGAATAACTTCCCATAGCACCCTGCAAGTTATGTCCTACAAGCGAGGATGTCTCACAGACAGGTTGAAAGAGCCATAGTTGATGGGACTCGCGTAATTCAACGAAAATTCTATTCGGCCATAACGGAGAAGAAATACGGAGCTAGAAAGATGGGAAATGAAGGAGCGAGGTTGAAGGGGGGAAAGAGGGGGAATGGAGATAGGGGGAGGATAGAGGGGGGATGAAGAGAGGGGGGAAGAAGAGAGGGGGAGGAGAGAGGGGGGATGGCGGTTGCGTACGCGAGAGTGGCGCGCGCGCGGGAGCGATAGGAATTACATATTCAAAAGATGGAAATCGAGCGTGGCTCCACACACTACATTCTGCTTCTCGTGAATGGAGATGCAAAGTGATGAATAGTAGGGGAGAGAAAATGACATCAAAAGTGTTGATTTTTAAGATGGAGGTGGAAGGGGAAAACACTTAGAATCTATTCAAACGAATAAATATGTTTGTCTATAAGAAGTTGTGGTAAGCAGGAGAAAAAGTCTTGCGTTTCCCGGGAATCGAACCACGGTCTTCCGCTTGTGAACACTGAACTACGTAGGCAGAATAATGCTTCAATTTCTGAGGAGAATATTTCTCTCACTTGTCGGATGGGCTTGCCATGCCAAAACGAATTTCATCTGTTCAACAGGCCTTTTCTCATCTACTTGCTGGTAGAAACAAGCAGAGGCATCCTGCATACGCTAAGGTGATTTACTATTACAGCGGAGAAATAGGAAATCGTAACGAAAAACTGACCCAAGTTTAGTGATACAAAATCGATCATAGATCTCGTATGATATATCATTAACTAATATCGATACTTATCGATAATGGCCGTCGAAATATCGATATTGTGTAACATCGAATAATAGTACACAAAACAAAGAAAAGTATTTTAATGCAAATTGGCTCCTTATATTAAAGGAAATTTCATTTGTTGCTTTTTCAGCAAGGCAGTCTTTAATAAGGGGAAGCGTTTTTGTATCTCTATTTAAGTATTAAAACCGGAAAACGCAGACGTAACGGTTAAGGTCCCACTTGATGATTAAAATCTAAGGTACTTCTAGAAAGGCTCTGGGTGTGAAATTTGGTACGATGACAGAAAAATACGAAACTAAAAAAATATTTATAGGAAAGTTCTGACATTATTGTTTCATTCCCACACTCTATAGTAAAAAATAAAATAGCAAATTGATGAAAAGAATTAATCCGAAAATCATTAGGCCGATGCATAGGTAAGCTGTAAAGTTGAGAATAATTTGGAAACAGGAAATAAATTTTCCCACGGCCGAGAATATGAACCCGGATCTCCCACTTGTCGGGCGGGTATTCTAACCACTGAACTATCGTAGCAGACATTCTCTCATTTCATAATGAAAATTTTCTCAGTTGAGCCTGGACTAACAAGCAAATAATCCTCGTTCTGAATCGGGAAAGTGATGAGGGTGTGCGGTCTCCTCAAAGCCCACAAGTAGGAGACGGGACGATCTCAGGTGGGAAAATCCGATCTCCGCCGGATACGAGCCTGGGACCGCTGCGTGGAAGTCCAAGAGAGTGGAGGGAGGAGGAGAGAGAGAGAGTATGGAGAGAAAGGGAGGAGGGATAGAGGAGGAGGGAGGAGAGATAGAGAGAGAGGGAGAGAGAGAGAGAGAGAGGAAGGGGATAGAGAGAGAAAGGTGAGGGAGGGGGAGGTGGGATATCGGAGTGAGGGAAAGAAAGGAGAGGGCGGGGGATGGCTGAAGAGAACGAGAAGTGGGAGTTATGCCAGTGATTAATGAGGGTAGATTCAGGGCCGGATTAAGAAACCCACGCACAGCCCCACCAATATCGTAAATTCGTAATAAGTAACTTATTATTGAGAGGTACCCCACTCAAATTGTAAATTTGTAACAAGTTATAGATTATTGCAAGGTCTGTGATCTATACCGCAGCACTTGGAAAGATTTTCGGCGAAACGAAATATGGTTGGCCCACTGTGGGTCCCCTTGTTCTCTGGGTCTCACGCACTTGCGTGTTTTGCGCACATGCATAATCATCCGACCCTGGGTAGATTGGGGAAAGTGAATTTGGCGAATTGAAAGGAGAATTTTGGTATTTTGGCGGCGTCTTTATGGATGAATTGGTGGAAATTAAAGTTTTAGAAAATAATGGATTGTGTAAACGGACGTGGCGGGTGGCGTTCCCTTAAAACACACTCAACATTTCGTAATTTCGGCGATCGTTATTGCTTATTTAGCTGCTTCAGATATATTATTGCATATTTAGGGCGCATATTTTATGAGTTTCCATACTTAGCGCTGTGCTCCTTGATCCCTTTCTGGCAAAATGCCTTCTTCAAATCCGTTCCAAGCTTTCCCTAAATTTTATGGGCCAATTGGTCTAATTAGATGAAGAATAAACTCTTTAAGTAGCATAGTGGAATTAAATTTTAGCTTATTGAAGGTTTTGTACAGCCAGTTTTAAATACATATATTTTGATTCATTTATATTTCTTGTACTTATCCGGGTCTCTAAGTGAATAGGCAACTGTTATTATTTTAAATCTATACTTAAAATGATATACTGATACCTACATATACAAGTATACCAGTAGAAACCTACATATATACCAGTAATAATTTCCCGTGAAATATGATTCCTCCGATTACCTTTTCTGTTTAAATTTGATTTTTATCTTTTTGGTGCCTATGAAATTTTATAATTTTTAGGAGTTTTTTTAACAGCTAAGCGTTAATAGCGGAACGCCTCATAGACACGTCGCAAATTTCATCACTTTAACCGCTTGTTGGATATTGGATATAATATTGTATAAAAATGTATCGCCGTGTTATGTATCGGACCCTTTTTTTACCTTTTTCGATGTCACTTATTGAAATTTCTTTTAATTATATGGTAGATTTCTCCATAATTAATATCATATTTTGCCTTTTTATAGGATATTTGTATTTTCTTCTAAATTCTGAATATTTTCCGACCATGCATCGTTACTCTTCTCGGAAATATTATAAATTTCTTTCTTTCATATAAGAATCTCCTTTTAATGCTCAGTTTCAAGAGAAGCAAATTAATAAATAAACAATTAATTAAATTCATGATTTAGTTCTAAAAAAAATATGTAGGAAAATATCATACATGTTTACGAATGGTTTATTGATAAGGTGCTATGATGCTGAATATCTCGTTTCCTACCAAGAGTTATTTGTTTGTTGGAATTCTTTTTAAACAAATTAAACAGCATTAATAATACATTTAAGGTTTTCAGGCGTTCATTACAAAAAGTAAAAAAGGACGCCTTATGGTCAGGTCATGTCCGTCCGTCCGTGTTTCATCTTCAAAACTACCGAGGAGATATTCATGAAATTTGGTATTTAGGACATGAGACAGGGGAGGGCAAACCACGGCCCGCGAACCACATATGGCCCGCGAGGGCATTTTATGTGGCCCGCAGTTCCATTATGAAAGCGAACCATACAGATAATTTGATATGTATAGCATAAAATTATGCCGGAAAACTTTGAATTTAATGCATGTGTTAACAAGAGAGGAAATATACACGCGTTTTTCATCTGCGAAACTACAGGGTGGATGGTGATGAAATTTGGTATTTATGACATAAGGACAAATAAAATAAGAAAATGGTATATATAAATGGTTCACGTAGCCTAATCGGGAGTGCCACTTTACTAGTGACAAAAAATTAATTTTTCTTTATATATTGTTAAATATGACTTACTATACCAAAAAGTCTCCAACCAAAAATTATAGAAATAGTCAAATAGCTTATGTGTTGTTCAGTGCATTTTTATCGAAGGAGTAGCCGATTTTAAGAAAATTAAACGAGAATGTCGTAATTCACTTTTCACTTAGAAATTTTTTCTCGTGTTTTATAATTGTCAACGAAAACAATCTTCGTGATAACTGTGGTAAACAATCTCTGCTGTAAATACCAATTTAATTTAATTTTCTTTCGTGCGCACGCGACATTTGGTAAATTAATGGGAATGTATTATCTACGACGAAAAAATTAATGTTTTTCTTTACCTATAGTACACAGCGTTTGTAAGTGAAAAGAGATGGGTAATTTACGACGAACGAATGAACATAAAGGTTATATTATTACTATTCGAGTGAGGTGCCTTTTAAATAGTTGTCGATCGTTTAATTAATTGCAATTGATTACGGAAATAAGTCAGTGAATAAAATATTCGACATTTTCTTGGCATCACTACTGGCATATCATTTTTCATTTCTTAGACATTGTACTTAGCCATAAATATTATCTTTTTTGATATGATTGCATAAATCGTAAAGAACGCCTCTGCCTCGCAGGTATGCACGCATGATGGGTATATCCTTCCTCTCTTGTTACTTTCTCCATACGTAGTATAGGGGGAAGTATTGTTTTCATGAAAAAAATCTATTTCGAATTTTCAACGGAAATAAACATTTGAGGTCCCCTGAGCACGTTTTTCAACTTTTCTCGATGATGTGTTTTTGTGTGTATATGATAGAAATATTATGGGTGCTCGAACTCAAAAACTATTAATCAGATCAACGCAAAATTTTCTATTTGACATTTTTGTTCAAGGGGCAAGAGGGTTATTAAAAATAGTTTTGGTACAAATCGGTCGACCGGAAGTTGTTAAATGTTAAATGTTACATGTGTTATACTTTAAAAGACACTACATAAATCTAATACAATAGAGAGCCTGTGACGCTTCGCTGTCACATTAAGTTGATTTTGATTTTAAAAAATAATTAATTTGATCAGACACATTTATTTGACAAAAGATGTAAACTTCTTTTTTCGTAAATAGAAGAGAATATTCTATTTATTATTAACCTGTATTAAGTTTAAGAATGAGTATAATTTAATTTTAATTTAATTTAATTTCTTAATTTTTCATGTGATCTGATAAATAAAAATAACTGACCATGCTAAGTTATTTTAAACTTTTTTCTTCGTAAATATTACAGAATTAACAGGCTCAACATAAAGACATATCTCAACATAAATGTAAACAAACAAAATGACGTAATATCATCAAGGGGCTCGCGATTCATCATCATCATGCTTCTGTCCGAAGACAGGTTTTAACTGAATCGCTGCCTCCATTTCTCTCTCTCCCTAGAAGCCTCTTTTATACCTCTATAATTATTATATCCCTGCTTTATATTATCTAATATTCCTATTCTTTTTCTCCCTCTTCCTCTTCTTCCACTAATTTTTCCTTCTAAGATCGTCCTTTGTAAACACTGCCTTCTCAATATGTGCCCTATCCAATTTGCTGTTCTTTTCCTGATTGTTTTTATTAGCATCCTTTCTTCTCCCACCATTTCTAATACTTCTTCGTTTCTCTTCCTCTCTGTCCATTTCACTTTCATCATTCTTCTCCATACCCACATCTCAAAACTCTCTAAATATTTTTCCTCCTTTCTCCTTACCGTCCACGTCTCTACACCATAAAGAGCTATGCTCCATATGTAGCATTTTGCTAATTTCTTCCTTGTTTCTAAATTTATTTTCTTGCTTGTGAGAAGCTCCTTCTTCTCGTTAAATGCTGCTTTTGCCATTGCAATCCTACTTCTGATGTCCTGTGTACTACTTCCATCCTGTGCTAAAATACTGCCGAGATATTTGAAACTACTTACTTGTTCCAATTTTTGGCCATTTACCATTACATTTAATTCTTTATGTTCCTTTGAAACCACCATGACTTTCGTTTTTTCAGCATTGATCTTCATTCCATATTGTTGGCCAACCTCCACTAGTCTGTCTGTCATCCTCTGAAGGTTTTTCTCGCCTTCTGCTATTAAGCCCTGATCATCTGCGTATTTAATGGTGGTAATACTTTCACCTCCTATCTTAAATCCTTTCTCTTCCATCAACGCTTCTTCTGTTATTGTTTCTGCATAAATATTAAATATCGCTGGTGAAATAGGGCAACCCTGCCTCACTCCCCTCCCTATTGGAGTACTTTCTGTTTCTTCTCCTTTAACCCTGACTCTAATCTTTTGATCAAAGTAAAGGTTTTTAAGCAGTCTATTCCAATCTATTCCTATTTTGTTTAGAATACCCAGCATTTTATCCCATTTCACTCGGTCAAAAGCTTTCTCCCAATCTACAAAACAAAAATACATACCTTTATTGACTTCTAGCGCTCTTTCTATCATCATCCTCATACATCCTATAGCATCTCTAGTCCCCCTTCCTCTTCTAAAACCAAACTGATTATCTTGCAGCTCCTTTTCTATTTTACATTCAATTCTTTTGGTTATTATTCTGGTTAGAACTTTAGCTGTATGAGAAATTAAACTAATAGTTCTGTAATTCTTACAACATTTTGCATTGTTCTTTTTCTCCAGTGGTACCATCACAACATCTAAAAAATCTTCAGGCCATATGCCAGTATCATATACTTGGTTAAAAAATTTTGTGAGTTGCTTAACTGCTTTAGACCCCAAAACCTTGAGAACGTCCACGGGTATATCATCACTCCCAACAGACTTCCTTCTTTTCATGTCATCAACTGCTCTTTTAACTTCAGACTCGAGAATACTTGGTCCTAGCTGATCTTCTTCCACATCCTCTTCTTCATTTAATTCAATATTTCTTGGCTTTCCTTCTTTGTCATACAGAACCTCAATGTATTCTTTCCAGACATTCTTTACATTGTATGGCTCCGATAATATTTTACCACTTTTGTTCATGATTCCTTTACGTCCTATCTTTCTTGCTTTTTTCTTGAATAGTTCCCTTACTTTGCTATACATGAGGTCTGTTCTACAAATTCTTTCACATTCGACAATCTCCTCGCATTTTTCATTTATCCACTGTTCTCTTGCTTTATCTGTTTCCCTTCTTAAAGCATTATTTAACTCCTTGTACTTTCTTTGGCCTTCTTCAGTGTTTATGTTCTTCCACTTTCTCCGCTCTTCCATTTTTTGCAGCATGGCTGCTGTGATCCAGGGTTTTTTGTTTCTTTCACCCGTTATCTTTCCTACTTTCTTTTCCATTACATCTTTAATGTTGCTATGGATGTATCTCCACTCCTCATCTACATTCTTCCTATTTTCTTCAGCTCTCTCCCCCAACCTTTCCTCCAGCTCAGTCATGATAGCCTCCTTGTTTTTAAGGAGTTCCTCTAAGTTCCATTTCTTGTTAACTCTTATGTTTCTCTTAACGCTCTTCAGTCTACATTGTATATTTGCCACCAAAAGGTTGTGGTCAGAATCTATATCTGCCCCTGGTAGTGTTTTCACATTTTTAATGCTATTTCTAAATCTTTCATTGACTAATATGTAATCTCTCTGGTATCGTCTCTGGTCTCCTGGGCTTCTCCATGTGTAAAGTCTTCGTTGGTGATGCTTAAACCATGTATTAGTTACAATTAATCTATTTCTATGGCAGAATTCCACAAGTTTATCCCCTCTTTCATTTCTCTTCCCTAGTCCATATTTTCCCACTATGTTATCTTCCTGTCCCTCTCCGACTACACTGTTCCAATCTCCCATTACTATGGTGGTGATCCTTCCTTTTCCCTCATCCTCCAATATCTCCATAATCTGTTCATAGATTTCATCTACTTCTTCGTCGCCAGCATTAGTTGTTGGCATATACACTTGAATTATAAGCATATCCACTGGCTCCATCTGGAGTTTTACGGCTATTAATCTGTCATTAGCTGTCACTACCTTACTCATTCTTTCAGCTATCTCTTTTCTCATTATAATCCCCACTCCCCTTTCCTTTTTCTCCCCTACCGAGTAGAGAATCTTAAATTCGTCTGAATTTATCTCGCCTTCTCCTTCCCACCGGACTTCTCTAAGACCTACTATACCTACATTATTCCTTCTCGCGATTATACACCCAATATTACCACTCGCTCAAATGAGGTGGCCATGGTAACTGACAATACTCATTGTTTAAAAGACGCAATTTTTGTATTAAATACAGATTTGCTGGGAAATTCTGAACGTAATTGAATTTTCGCGTTAAACAAAATAAGCTTCATTTTATTCCAATACAACAGCTTAGATCCCGACTTCATATTTTGATTCTAACCAATTTTAAAATGCGATTTTATAATGCACGAAACGGATTCCAATGCCTTTCTTATGGTGTGCAGGGGTGTCGGAAAACTCTCTTAAAAAAGAAAGTATTCAACATTTCCGGTTGAATTTAGTACCGTTAAAAAAGGAGATTTTTGCATCTTTACAAATTATAGCTGACGAAAACACAAACAGCGGCGGATATATAAGCTTCCCAATAGGCTATAACCAATTTACCAAAAGGTTCGCCTACAACTGTGATTACGGTAATATAATATAAGCTTTTTGAGTTACACAGCCTTGATTTATAATCATTACAGAAGCAGCCACATACAAAATAATGTCCTACTTTCTTCAATAGAAGCGTAGATATGACGTTTTATGTATCGGAAAGGATGATATTATGCGCAGAATACAATAAATAAAAAAACGTTTTTAAAACTTTTAAGGCAATGGCTGATTTGATAAAAAATTATACATGCGTAATCGGATTCATCATAAAATTTGCTCTTAGAATACTTTTGAATAATGAAATATTTTGTTCTATTTCTGCTGCACCTACTTATTTCTTATTTAAATTTATTATGTAATTCGTATTTGTATCAATATTAAATCGTGTAAAACGAATGCTCTTTAATTTATAAATTTTCACTTTTTCGCAATGTAAATGTAGTAGTGAATCTTAGGCCTCGTCGAAGGTTTAATATTTTCGTCAGATTCGGGAGTTATGAGCCAAGAGAACTATAATGTCGGCATTGGCGTTCTAGTGGAAGTCGTAAAATGTCTAAATAAATGACCTCCACCTCCAGGTGTGGATGTCTACGGAATTATTGAGTGTGGAGGGCGTGTCGCCCTGGCCACATGGAATGGAATGGATCGATGGAATGGGCGGACGGCGCTAAGTGAAGCGATGGATGGATTTGCGCGTATTTTAAAAGTGACGGGCGGGAGGGAGGGGCCTAAGGTGGGAATGGGGAGGAGCGGAAGGGGGGGAGGGGTCGAAGGGAGCGGAACGGCGGTGGCTGAAACGGGGGGGCTGAAGTAGTAGGCTCGGGAAATGCAGGTGGTGGAATACAGGCAGTGGGCGCGCGAAGTGGAAGCTCGGGCGAGGCGATTGTTGAATGGAATTCTGTTAGGCAAATGGAATTGGTGAGTAGTCCTAGTTATAAAAAAATAAAGTGCGGCCAATCTGCGAAATCGAACGAGAGGATGTTAATATTAGGAACATTTTGAAAGAGAAAGAAGCAAAGAATAGGGACACCTTAAACTTTAAAATAATTTTCAATGAATAATAATTAATGTTACGGTCGAGTTATAAAAACAAGATTGGAAAGGTTCACTCCATATCGGAGTATACCGAGTTTCCAAATGCGTTGTTTGATATTTCACAATGTTCGCAATATTTTTCGCTCGGATGAGAATTTAAGGAAATGCAAGCGAGGTAGGTTGTAAAATACATGTAGGTCTTCAAGCAAAGTAATCGTAATTATTGTCCGATTTTAACTAAAATTGGGGTCGGACAATTAACTTTAACAGAACTCCCCAATACCAAATTTCATCACGATATGTCAAGCGCTTCCCGAGTTGAAACGAAAGAATATTGTAAACTACATGTAGGTCGCCATGTAAAGTGGCCGTCATTTTTGTCCAAAATTGAATCAGTCTACCAATTTTAGCAAGAATCCTCAATACCAAATTTCATCAAAATACATCAAGCGGTTCCCGAGTTGAAACAAAGGAACATTGTCAACTATTTGTAGGTCACGTAAAGTGGTCGTAATTATTGTCCGATTTTAACCAAATTTGGAATCGAATGACCAATTTTAGCAAAACTTCCCAATACCAAATTTCATCAAAATATGTCCAGCGGTTCCCGAGTTGACACAAAGAAACATTGTAGGTGTACATGTAAAGTGCTCATCATTTTTGTCCGATTTTGACCAAAATTGAAATCGATCAATCAATTTTGGCAAAACTCCCCAATACCAAATTTCATCATAATACGACAAGCGGTTTCCGAGTTTTCACATGCGGACGGACGGAAACGACCTCCTCAATCTGCTTTCACTTCGTGCAAAGAACGCTTAACAATTCAGAGAACCGATAAGAGAGCTACATAGCTCGATGGTCTTATGGCGAATTTCGAGGTAGTGAATTGGGAAATTAAATTCGTAAAACCTATGGTAATATAATAAAGCTAGATTATAGGAAATTACCCTAAATATTTGGTAATTTTTCCTGGCGTATTTTCTTAACCCCTTAACGTGGGGGTATTTAAATACCATTTTAAGCTTGATGTGGGAGTATTCTTAACTGTGGTTTAAACCTTGTTGCAGCCATTCCCTAAAAACTACGTTGTGTTCAGAATATTACAACTTCG
The DNA here is from genome assembly GCA_028673005.1 of Tanypteryx hageni. Lineage (NCBI taxonomy): Eukaryota > Metazoa > Arthropoda > Insecta > Odonata > Petaluridae > Tanypteryx > Tanypteryx hageni. The sequence goes on along the minus strand of CM054114.1, from coordinate 195,302,062 downwards.
TTAATACTTGTTCAATTTAGATGAATTTTTCTTAGCTTTTCTTTCGGATAAGACGGAGTCAACTCCAAAACGTAGTTCCTGATGGCCGGGAACATAAATATCATCTTTAAGGGAGAGTTGCGTATTTTGAGCCGCCGCCTAAATTGGACCATGGTTACACTGTAGAAGTTTCTGTACATAGAGGCGTTCTAGCATCACGAATAGAAGTTAATTGATGCATTAAACCGCCATATCAGTTATGAGAGCTCTGAGGTTCGAGACGGTTGGTGTGGGAAGAAAATTTCAATTTTAGCATGTCCATTGCTATTTTTGGAAACCCTAACTAAGCGCAAATTCATTCTCAAGGTACGTATTTTAATATGTCAAGGGTTCCTGCTAAAATGATACATTTTTGTCTTTCATTTGATCGTACGGAATAACCAGTAAGTGGGCAAGTAATTTAGACATTGGTCGCTGCAAGTCAATATGGCGTTGTGGCAAAATTTGGACCCTGAAGAATTTCCTAATTTGAACCAGTCCAATTTAGAAATACTAACAATCACTACAAAGATAATAGGATTGCATTTTATCCAAATTTTTAATCCTATGTATATAAAACGTGGCGATTGTTATTTCAGCATCGCATCAAGAGGGAAATATGGGAAGTGGAATACAGACGACCTTAGCCGAGCCGTGACCGCTTACCAAAATGGTGACTTTGGGCTAAACGAATGTGCCAGCGTTTATAATATGCCTAAAGCTACAATTAAACAGCACGCTGAAAATAAAAATGAAATGAAACACTTTGAGAGGAGTACTATCTTCTCCAATAAAATTGAATCCTGAAGTTTGAAGAGATGATTTTCCGATTAACAATCATGGACATCATGAAATTAGCGTATGCCGTCACAGGCAGAAATGATTTGCCTCATAATTTTAGCAAAGACAATGGCATGGCAGATAAAAAATGGTATTACGCCTTCATGCGCAGGTATCCAGAGTTGTCATTACGACAACCAGAATCAACACCAATGGCCCGTGCAAAGGGTTTTAACAGGGGAAAAGTGGAATAGTTTTAAAATATTTTAGAGAGAATATGCGATGAAAATAGGTTGGATCCCACAAGGATATTCAGCGTAGATTGGAGCGGATTTTCTACGGTGCAGAAAAGATCCCAGACAATTATTTCTCAGAAAAGGAAAGAACAAGTTGGCGCAATTTCAAGCCCTGAATGAGGTGTGAGCACAAAAATGGTGTTGCCTTAGTGCTTCTGGACAGTATATACCACCAACAAATATTTTTAAAAGATTTAGATTGGCTAATGTATTAGCGATTGGTGCTCCCCCAGTAAGCTTAGTTGGAATTTCTTAAACGGGGTACATAAATACTGAGCTCTTCACAAAATGGCTAAAAAATTTTATCCAAACACTCAATCAAACCAAAGATTTTTTTGCCAAAAATTTAGGACATAAGTTATAATAATTAATATGAATAATTGCATTTACATGCAATGATCCAATTTGAGGAACAAGTGGTCCAATTTTAGCAACCAGTTTCCCGATATGGACCAAATGCAGTTATATAAAACACGTTTTTACTTTCTCCATAAACGAAATTTAGAGAAAGTATTGTTTTCATGAAAAAAATCAAATTCGAGATTTCAACGGAAATACGTTTTGCGGTCCCCTGAACACGTTTTGACTATTTTCTCGATGATGTCTGTGGGTTTGTTCGTGTGGTTGTGACCAGATTTTTGTGGGTGCTCTAACTCAAAACTATTAATCAGACCAACGTGAAATTTTATATTGAACATCTTTGTTAAAGGCGAAAGAACTGATTAGTTTTTGGTAAACATCGGTCTACCAGAAGTTGGTGTTTACTCTCGTCACATTCATTTTTTAAATATTTGCTTTAATATTTGATGAATGTAAAAAGGTACTAGAATAAAAGTTATAGGGAATGTAATTTTTTACAATATTTGTTTGAAACATTTTCCCATATAATGAATTGTTTAAGAGATTTTAAAAACTAATTTGTAGCTGCCACCACCACACCACCTACCTGCGACTATTGTAAGCACTTTACGCTTAGTGAGTCTTATATTTAGTAACACTCCTTTTTATATTTTCTTAATTGTTGGAGCTTTGTCGCTACATCCAATATCAGAAGGATAGGTTTGAGTTTATTTATGTTCTTTGTAAAGTTTTTTAAATGTTCTCACAGTTCCTTTAAATATTTATTATCATTTTACCTATTAAGAATATATAGAAATATTACAGTTATGGAGAAAGTCATGTGGTGGTTACATCAGATTTTTTCTTTAATTGTATTTGTTCGTTTTCAATTTTATATGTGCATTACGAATGAAAAATATGTATTCACCTTCACTTGAAATTCCGCCTGTTTAAGCTTTTGGTTCTTGTAAAAAGATAAAAAATATCTGAGATGGTCCAATATAGGCAACCTTCCCCTATATAAATTGCGTCATTTCATATTAAATTGCCCTTTTCAATATCTATAAACTAAAAAGTGTTCAAATGAAAAGAATTGGAGGGAAAAAATATTTTTAAACGGTTCGAAGACGAAATTTAAAAAGAAAACTAGTAAAAAAAACTCCTAAAGCAAATGTCTGAGAAAGAGCGATGTTTACTACTGGACTGACAACTCAGAACTCAATGCAAGCGTTATTTTACGATGACCTTTTATTTACAAAGAAATAGCATGTTTAGTACAGAGGGACTGTAACCCGGAGACTCTTGAGACTATTTACTTAAAAGATAGAGTTCGGACGCAACTTTGGAAAGGCCTACAGTAGGGGTGGTCGAAAAAATGTTCTTTTCGTAATCACTGACGCCTTAGTGAAAAAAAGTTGTTGCCTTGGAAGAATGTAACGTGTGCAAAATTTCACTTCGGTGGGACAATATCTTCGGGTTTCGCCAGGGGCCCAAGTGATCGAAAAAAGCTGTTTAACCAATTTTTCCTGATTTCATGCGATAATTCATGTAGCTCTCGGCCTGTTTCGGGGACTGCTTCTTTTGCAGTCCATGTATTTAAATAGATGACGTAGAGGGAGCTCATTTGCATGCAGCATGCATACAAACCAATGTAAGAGCCTTCCGCATGCCTCTTCAATGCATCTCATGATTCCTCGCCTTGCACCAGTGTTTTCAGCTGTGCCGTCACATCCCAACGCAGCTAGCTCTTCCATGCTAATTTCCTTCCCATTCAAATAATTCAACATAGTTTTAGCTATCATTTCAACCGTTGAGCGACCATCTGGAGTTACATGACCGATGTAATTCGACCTTGGTTCTTGAAGTAACATGATCTTCATGCCTGAAGACTGTTTTCATGTTCTCGTAAAACATGGTATCGTCCTTTCGTCCGTCGAAATACAGGCCCCTCACCTTTTTCAAGTCTTTTTTCTGCTTTTCACACGCATCATGAATCTTTAGTTTCCTTATCCGACGTACTCGACTTCTATCTACAGCACTAGATGAGTCCTCAGCAGTCAGAATCTCAAGATCCTCTATGGTAGCATTCGCAAGCAAAGCTGCTGCCGAGTCAGATAGGCCTGCTCTCACAGTAGCTGTAGCAAGAGCTTCAAGTTTCGGCTTATGTCGGTGTTCCTGTGCTTCATGCCAGGTGGGAAATCACTGTCTGAATTTGTGTCAGAGTCTGTTGTGGCCGTTGAGCGACTTGCAGACGTGGTCTCAGCTTCTGCCTTCAAACTCACAATCTTTTGATTACTGCTTCCCTTTTCCAAGTATTTTTTGTTGCCTGCGTCCTCTGTTCTCTCTTTTGTCTCTTCGCAGTTGTGGCGAGGTCGACTGTTGTCATAGTAATCGCTCGCTTTCCTCTCTGATCTTTCAGAAAAGGGGCTTTGATTGTAGGAACCTTCCGGTGAAGCTTGCTCGTGCATTTTGTCATGTCTTTAGCTATATCAAACAACGTTGAATGTGCTTGTTCTTTAAAATTATTCACACGATCACTTGCACTTTTCTTATACAGAGATTTCTTGATCTCTTTGTACTTGTCGTTATAGTCACGTATCATCTTGATAATGCGTTCTTGGGATATAACTGGTAGAGACTCCTGCTGCCAAGTAACGGCGACATGCTCTGCCACAATTGCAGCAATCTCATTAACTGGAGGATCGGCATTACTCTATTTCTTCCTCTCGTATCTTAACCACAGAGAGTGCTTCATGACATCGGAATATGTCGGCAGCTGACTGTCTGATAGCTTCTTGGCAGAGCCATAGTGACCAAACACTGGAAAAGTCGTGCTTCCCCGAGTTTCACTTGATACTCTCGCATGTGACCTGGTTAGCATGTCTGTCTAGCTTTTGATGGTCCTTGTGTAAGGAGTACACAAACAGGTCAACGCGTAGGCACCATCAAAAATGCACTAACAGTTCTATATGAACCGTCACTCGCATCGCAGGACACAACTTGTCGCCGGCCGTCGGCGCTGCTTATCAGCGCTGGCGATCTCTGCCGATCCGAGTGACGATGTAGGCAGAAAAACTCGCTGAGGTGTTGTCAAGTGAGCTGTATCACAACAATGTCAACAGGGCGAACAGGACCGAGATCTGCATGAATTAATGCGTGAAATCTACATAGCATGATGGAACAGCTTTTTTCGATCACTTTGGACCCTGGCGGAACCCGAAGATGTTGTCTGACTGCAAAGAAATGTTGCACATTTTACAATCTCCCAAGGCAATAACGTTTTTCAATAAGGCGTCAGTGATTTCGAAAAGAAAGTTCTTTTCGACCACCACTAACCTACAGGCATACGTGGGTCTTATTTGGGATTATTTTATCGACTCAACGTAAACGCTAGATGTGGTCTGCCACAAACTATGTCTATCGGCATGTCTTTGAAAGTGCGCCCGAAAAATTTGATTCACACTATCATCACAGAGAGAAGCACAGGGAAGACTGGAAAATGACAATCTAGCGGACAACGTGAAAAAATATAATCACTAATGAACTTATACGTTATTACGAATCCAAAAAATAAAATGGTGGCCAAATGAAGAGAGCATTTATTTAGATTCAAACTAATAAAAGAATTAAATATATTTATAAAATAAATTGCAATACATATAGGAAAATAATTGAGCATCGAGACGCTGCGAGTATACTCGTCGTCCTGCGGCATACGTATGATGAGACTGGTTCATATACTCGTCGTCCCATGCTTAAGTGTTAGGCTTCACTCCAAATTTTTGAATTATACTATTTGTAAAGGAACGTAACAACCAAAAGAAATAGTTGCGATTGATTTTCAGTTTGTTGAAGCGTCTTGAATAGAAGCTAACTATTTCTCAAGTTTACTTTCATATCCATAATGAAGACCAAACTAAAGCCAGGTTAACATTAATTCCAGCTCGAAGCCGATTGACTTGAATGCGAATGAGTTCTCGGTTGAACCTCGAATCCTAGGAAGGGTTTACTGATAGTTTACATTACTTGTAGGTGAGTCAGCCGCGAAGTAAGCACTCTTTGCAGTTAAGATGGATTTATTTTGTCAATAAGGTATTCTCGTAATTAGTGTTACGATCTGAGCTACTATAGTTGAGCCGGCCAGAATTGGCTCTTGGCTGTCCGAAAGCAGTCAAATGCCATATCTGGGGGGAGAGAGCTTTAGCCAATGAGACAGCGTAAAGAGCGAGACGTTACCATGGCAACAGTGCGCTGTTGTCATTTTCTCATAACTCTCCTGTTTCGCTAGTCCCACACGCGTAATGAACGATGACTCAGCAGGTTGCGGTAAACTGACGATCGTAACAGCATTTGGCAACATCGCCTCCCCATTGGTGAGTAGGCAACCGGCTCTTCAAGTCCCAACTCTGGCCGGCTCGACTATAAAAGCTTAACCTTTCAAGCGAGACTTTAATCTATGGCATTTAAAAAGAGAAGAAAGTGTACATGTTGGTTACGTGAGTGGATAAGCAAGCGCGATCAGTCGGGTACACCCTCTTCAATTTGCGAAGAAGTACGAATGGAAGATACCACCAGTTATAGAAATTTATTACGTATGGACAATGATTAGTTTAAATACCTTTTAGAAAAAGTGAGAGATACTATTCTAAGGAGTTCTGCGCGCCGAGAAAGTCGTCCAGCGCACGTGAAACTTGAAATCGTCTTGCGCTCTATTGCGGCAGGTGACAGCTTTGGAAGTACCTATTTAGGGTCCCGAAGACGAGCATAAGCAACTTTTTTTATGAAGTCTGTGAAGCGATTTACAATGCCTTGGTATGGAATGGTAATTGCATAATTTTACAAAATATAAGTAATTAATATATTTATTTATACTTTTGTTGCATACAAAACACAATTATAAGTAAAATTTTTTTAAACGAGGAAAACCATCTCTTCTTCGTGCCTTTCTGATTGGCTGGATTGGGTGTCAGTGGAACTGCCTGCGGCAACTTTAAGGGCTTTCATTTTATGTTGATGTAAAACTTGATTTATTCCGATTTCAGCTTCTGCTGCGATATCGGGAGGCATTTTTCGTAATGTGGCGGCTATATATTCCCCGAACTTTTGATATTCATCACTTTCATTGTATTCCAACGCTCTGTTGGATATATCGTCCAACTTTCTAATCGCGGAAGAAATATCGGAAAACGTACGTTTTTTACCCTCTTTGGATTTAGTAGGCGCCCTCTGTTGAGACGAAGAAGGCCAATCCTCTCTTATTTGCTCACTTATTTCGGTATTTGCAGAGTCGGACTCTTCTTCCACGTGAATAAAAGGTGGAGGAGTGCTCATGTATCTTCCAGTGTTATTATTAGGTTTCTCGGGAGTATTAATTTCTAGACAAACCTGAAAGAAAATCAAATGAGGACGTTATTCATTGTTAAGACTAGATAATACTGCTTGTTTTATGCAGGCACTTAAACGTAATTTGAAATTTAAAGGTGGTTTTTGCGATATAAACGAAATGAGCAATGTGTTATGGAGAAAATCGAATCAGCGAATAAGAAAAATCTCAAAAAGTATATGTTGATGTATTAGGCTTTAATTTCTTTTTCATATAGTTAATGGTTTCAGGCGTCACTTGGTGGAATTTATGGTGGAATTTCGTACAAGATGGAATTTTTTAGGATAATTGGGTGCAATCGACGGAGAACACACGCACACATTCAAGCTACAGCTAAAAGTGTGTTGGATTTATTAATTACAAAGGTAACTTCAGCATTATTCTAATAGGAACCGTGGATGATGAATAATGTTTTCAACATATTGATGTAAGTTCAAAAGGAAGATCATCTGATGGTGGGATTTTCAGTGAAAGTTCATTAAAAACTGCAATAGAAAGAAAGTCACTTTCAATACTAGAAAATTGTATTTTCGTCGGAGATAAGGCGTTTCCTCTTAGAAAATATTTAATTAAACAACACAATAAAAGTAATTTGAGTCAGCGTCAGAAAGTGTACAATTATAGGCTCAGCCGAGCCAGAAGAATTGTTGAAAATGCTTTCGGCATATTAATTACCCGTTTTAGAGATTTTAGAAAGCTTATTCACATCTACATCTACAATATACCCTGCAAGTCACCTTTTTGGTGGATGGCAGGGGGTGCAGTGCACCAAGGGTCCATAGTTTTCCTACATTATCTTTTCCTATTATGGTCTCTTATCGTCCTAGGGAAAAACTATCCTCTATATCGCTCCGTTCTACAGTTGATTTCGCGAATCTTATCCTCACTGTCCTGCCTTCCGATATACGTCGGGCTTCTGATAAGTCCTACTACCTCATTCGCTAGTCCCTCCGACTTAAATTTTTCCAGTAGTTTAATTCTAGCCTGCAGCCTACGTTCCTCTAACGATGTCCATTTCAGATTTTCTATTAATGATGTTACGCTTTGTTTACTATCGTAATTCCTCTTTACAAATCTAGCTGCCCTGCGTTGAACCTTTTCTATCTCGTTAGTGAGTCCCTTTTCGTAGGGATCCCACACAGCTGAAGCATATTCGACCTGCGGTTGAACCAAGGATAAGTAACATAATTCATTCACTTTTTCGGAGCAATTTCAAACTATCCTCCCTATAAAGGCCAGCTTTTTGTTAGCGGCACCTATCAATCGCCGAATGTGGGTGTCTCACGAGAGATCACGATGGATCGTGACTCCGATATATTTAATCGAGTCTGAAACTGGAATCTCTACTCCGTCTAAACGAATAATTATCATCCAACGAGATACTCTTGGTTCTCCACAAGTTGATGACGCAGCTTTTCTTTTGGTTGATCTCTAACTGCCATTCCTTACACCATGCAGAAATAGCTTCTAGGTCATTTTGGAGATACTGGTGGGCTTCCGGATTGCTTATTTCTCTATAGATGACGGTGTCGTCCGCGAAAAGCCTAATTTGACTTCTGACTACTGATCTGATATCGTTTATATAAATTAGAAATAATAACGGACCAATTACACTACCCTGTGGAACGCCAGAGACAACCTCCACTAAGTTCCAAGATTTCCCATCTATAACAACCTTCTGCTTCCTATGATTTAAAAATTCACGGATCCAACTGACGATTTTAGAATTAACGCCTAAGGTTTCTAATTTCGTTATTAACTTCCTGTGATGTACCTTATCGAAGGCTTTCCTAAAATCTAAGAAGATGGCATTGACCTGCGTATTCTTTTCTCCGCTTCTCAAAAAGACCCAGCTGACCTACCTTTCCTGAAGTCGTGTTGACAATCATCTAACAATAAATTACTATCAAGAAATCGGATTATGTTGCTAACGAGTATATGCTCGCGAATCTTACACGATATCGAAGTTAAAGAAATCGGCCTGTAATTTTCTGGGTTCTCCTTGTCGCCGCCCTTATGAATTGGGGTAACGTGCGCTAACCTCCAGTCGCTAGGGACCTCTGCGCGAGAAATGGATTTCTCGAAGACTATCCGAAGAAAATGTGCTATTTCTTCAGCTAATTCTTTTAAAACGCGAGCAGGAATTTCTTCGGGGCCGGTGGCTTTGTTATGTCTGATGGAACTTAATTGCTTTGCTATTCCCACCTCAGAAAATACTATATCGTCCAACAGCCTCCCCCTTATTGCAGGTGCATAATGTACGCAATGGTCGCTGACGGCTGTGAATGATTTTACAAAATGACCGTTTAACAGGTTGGCTTTCTCTATGCTATCATGAATAACGGCACCCGAGTCATTACGCAGGGAAGGTATGGTAGGACCTCTACCTTGGACCTCTCTCACATAGGACCAAAACGCTTTAGGGTCCTCCTTCAAATAGTTATTTAATACCTTATTCCGGAAGTTAGTAAAAGCCCCGCGCATAGTATTTCTCGCTTTAGCGCGGGATTCCTTATACGTCTGAATTTGAGCTGCTCTATACTCGTCGGATGATGTAGACGGCATATTTTTTATTTTCGCGTAGCTTATTCTCTGACGCCTAAGCGCATTCCTAGCTTGCTTATTGTACCAACGTGGCTCTTTATTGTCGACCTTCAATTTAATTGGAATGTACTTATCGATACCTTCTAGCATTATACCCTTGAATAGTGTCCAAACACTCTCGATATCCTCGTCACTTATCGGAATCTCACTGCTATCGTACTTATCGCTAACCGCTATGAAAACTCCCCCGCCCGATCTATTAGCGCGATCTTTTCTATAGACAAGATAGTCTCTAGGAAATATCACCTGACTCTGAATCTCATCCGTTAACCAACTTTCTGTGCCTATCACGACGTCGGCATGCCGACTGCGAATAATATGCTCGAACTCACCAATTTTCCTACGGATGCTGCGACAGTTCAGTACTACGACTTTTAATTTCTCAGTATCACATTGCATACTAATCTTACCCTTGACTTTCTCTTCCACTCTGAAACTACATGCGCTCCCATCACAATCACTCCCACGACTGTATCAAAATTGGAATTGCGACCCGTCGCGCCCTTTACGGAACATTCTATCAATGACCTATCGCGAAATTGGTGCTGCATGTTACGCTCGGAGTATATTCTATCATTAGATAATCTTTCGGGATTCTTATTTTCTACAAACGCATCGATTATCCCCTGACCCAAAACTGACCTACACCCTGCCCTACTCTCTAGCCTAAAAAATCCCTAATGTGCTCGAGAATCCTACTCGCTACTCTCTGAGCCGATTCGGGCGTGTAGTGAACACCAGAGTGATCCAGTGGTGCCCTGCACGATTCGATATTCGGTCGTAGGTCGACGAAGTCCACTCCCAAGTCCCGACAGAAATTCCGCAGCCTTCGGTTCAGACCTTCAACTCTACTCCAAACCTCAAACCTCAATCCTAGGGGCTATACTGCAGACAGTAAGCCGCACATCGGAACCCGACTCCTTTCGGACACGAGCAACCTCAGAAGCCAAGTCTTTAAAAGAACTTAAAATCTCCTCGGACCCGCGCTTCGAGGCGTCGTTAGTCCCAACATGGGCCACCACCCGCAGCCGAGAGCAACCTGTCGCCACTATCGCTTCTCTCACCGTGTTGGTCACTTGCGGCACCATGCCTCCTGATATACATCTGGAGAAGACCCGCTCTTCAACTCCCTCCCGGCGGGCACTGGATAACAGGGGTGCCATTACACGCCGAACATTAGAGCTACCTAACACTAACAACCCTCCCTTCTCAACCCGACTCCCCTTGGGCCCGGCCTCCATCGAAGAGACGGGAGTGGGTACGGGCGCAATGATTTTAAGATAAATAAAATTGACAAACTAGTTAAAGCAACTTGTGCTTTACATAACTGGCTACGTAAGAGTTCACCAAATTACATTATTACAGGTTTAATTGACACTTGAGGATTTAGAAAACTACAAAATTATTTATGGAAGTTGGCGAAGCGAGCGTCATGACGGACTAACCCATTTTAGAACACATTCATCCTTCCCGTTCTTTCGCCAGAGCAACAGAAATACGAGAAATATACTGTACTTATTTTAATGGCGAACAGGCCGCATCATAACAATATGAAATGACTAAATAAATGTGAGCAGAACTGTAGTAATTAAAAATTATATGTGCAGAAATATATGTATCTGAACCTATGCGAAAAAAATATAAATAAAATAGATGGCATGTATAACTTACGTTTGTCTCCCTGATCCTTCGATGAACATGCGGTTGCAGGAAATTATGCATAAGAGCAAACCATGCCACTTTTGGTTTATAAATGCTCTCCGTCGATGTACAAGATCTCTTCGATAAATCCACTTTTTTTATCTCTTGGTAGTATGTCGACCGAATATTTTTAATTTTATTAGCGACGTCCTTCGTCGTCACCAAGCCCGGTTTATTCATTTGGCTTAATATATCTTTATAAGCAATTTCACGCGCATCCTTATTTTTATATGATGAGATTTTAGTGTTCCACAAACACTCGTGAGAAGCGTAAAGCTTCGCGAACATCACGTTTTCTGCTTCCGAGAAGCGAGCCATTGTATGCACGCGCGCAAGACGTCACTTCTCGAACGATGCTTTCGAACTACTAAAGGCTACTGGAATCATCGAAACGGATTCGAGCACGAATTCGAAATACTCGGATTCGAGGAATTTGCTTTTTACGCTACTTCGTGCTCGCATTCAAGGGCTCTTCGATTGCGAGCTCGAATTCATGGAAAACTGGCTTAAGGCTGTGCAGCGGTGGGCGGCTCCTAATGATCCCCGCCCTCTCGCCCTCCCTTGCCCTCCCCTCACCTGGTTATACCCTCACCCCGTCTTCGCACTCCCCTCGAGCTACACTCGCGTTCCCCTCGTCCTACCCTCGACCCGTCCTCGCAATCCCCTCGCGCTCCCCTGTCGTTCCCCTCGCCCTCCCCTCCCCTGTCCAGCCTCGCCTTCACCACCGCTCGCCCTCCCCTCGCCCTCACATCGCCGTCCCCTCGCCCTCCCCTCGCCCACCGCACACCCGCCCTCGTCCTCCCCTCGACCCACCCTCGCCACCCCCTCGCCCTCTCCCTCCCCTCGCCCTCTCCTCTCCTCCCCTCGCGCTCCCCTCGCGCTCCCCTCGCGCTCCCCTTCCCTCGCCCTCCCCTCGCCCACCCCTTCCCTCGCCCTCCCCTACCCCCGCCCTCCACTCGCCATCCCCTACTCTCGCCCTCCCCCCTGCCCGTCCCCGCTCTCCCCTCCCCAACCCCTCCCCACCCCCCTCGCCATCCCCTCCCCTCCCCCCTCGCCATCCCCTCCCCTCCCCTCGCTTCGTCTTCGCACTTCCCTCGCCCTCCCCCTCCCCTCGCTTCGTCTTCGCACTTCCCTCGCCCTCCCCTCGCCCCGTCCTCGCACTCCTTTAGCGCTCCCATTAACTTAAGGAAAAGGAAAGGTAGTGATAAGGGTGGCAATAAGGTGTTGAAGGAAGTTGAGGACCAAGTTGGCAAGCTGCTGGAAGCGTCGAAGAGACACAAAACAATAAACAACACACAATAACGTAAGCTTTTCGGGCAATGCCCTTTGACAGCGATAAACTGAAGGTAAAGTGACATACTTAGTTGGGGAATGACAGGGTGATGTGAGAAGGTTGATGATTGGAGGAGACGGTGAAGAGGGAAGGGCGGATGGCCAATGAGGAGGGAGCGCTGTAAGGTAAGGCGCGAATAGCTACATTGTAACTATAGGAGACATTGTGGGCATTGTCGAATGGCCAATAGGGTTAGCGGAGATCAAGTCCAAGGGGGGGGGAGAGTCAAGAAGATGTATATGTACGGTGACCATACATCCTTTATTATCAAGGACAGACCTTTATTTCAGAAAGCTATCCTTTAGATTTATTTATTTTTCAAAAACCTACTTTTGTCCTTTATGTTTGTTTTGTCATTTAACTTTTATTGTACGAATGGAACCACTTAATACACGGTCTAATTGCACAAAATCCTTTTTTAATACTTGCTTCTTATAACGTCATGGCTCACTTAAAATGCATTAGTTTTATAGTACTACGCGAGTGTTTCGGGGAAGACCCGATGTAGCGAGTATGCTTCGCACGGAAAAGGCTTGCGCAGTGTACTAGTATCATTAATTTCACGCTATTTATCTGCTGTAGGCCCAGTATCGGTTCGATGCTTATCCTACCTGCTTGTACGACTCGCCGCAGTTGCTGTACTTTTGAACAGGTAACCTTGAAAATATCTATTCCGCTTTTGCTATTGTAAAAAGTACATACAAGGCTTAAACAATTAGTATTAGGGGTAATAGTGCTGCTAATGTATAATTAAGTAATTTTGGAATGTGTTACTCTTATCACCAGATTTGATTAAATTAATTTTTATTTTTTAGCCCCATGGCCATGGCACCTAAAAGAAAATGTTATTTTCAACGAAAAGTTGCAGGAGGAGTTTCCTTTCATTAAATAAGCTATTACGGAAAGTGATGTCAGGTGTGAGAAATGTTCAGCTAATTTTAGCATCGGAAATAGTGGAAAAGCAGCAATTACACAGCATTTACAGACAACAAAACACAAAGAAGCTGATGTTAGAGCTTCATCAAGTAAACTGATAACCTCATTCTTCAGAAACAAAACTTTTGATGACAAAGTGAAACACTTGGTCCTTAAAGAAGCAACTACTGGTCTTCAAAATTAATGAAAAAGTGTTTTGATGAAATGTATTCTTGTGCTAGGACAAAAACAGAAATTATTGTTCGAAATGTTTTCGGTCCACACTCTGTTACTTTAGTCAAAGCTGATTTATCTAAAGTAAATTATGTTACCATTTATTCAGACTGTTCTAATCATGGTAATATAAAGTTGAGCTCGATTCTTGTATGGTATTTTTTACCAACCCAAGGTGTTAAATTTAAGATTTTGTGTGTAAAGCCACTACCAGGTGAAAATTCTGACATAATAACAGCTTGCATCAACGAATCGCTGGACGGATATGAAACTACTGAAAAATTAATTGCTTTATGTGCGGACAATACCAATTGTAATTTTGGTGGTGCCTGAAGAAAAGGTGAAAACAACGTTTTCCATTAAATTAAAAAACCTTCGGCAATGAGTTGATTGGTGTCAATTGTGCCGGTTATATATGCAACAACTGCATTAGTATTGGTGTAGAATGCCTCCCAGTTGATATTGAAGTTGTATTAGTGAAAATGTATTCATACTTTTACATCTACACAATTAGAATTGAAAAATTTAAGGAACTATGTGATGATATATATGTTCAGTATAAAAAACTACTAGGTTACAGCAAAACTAGATGGTTGACTCTTCTACTGGCTTTAGAAAGGATTTTGAAACTTTTTAAGCCGCTAAAATTGTATTTTTTGGAATAAGAAAGATGTCCCACAGTTCTCAAATACTTTTTTAACGATCCGTTAGTTGAATCATGGTTACCTTTCGTTCACAGTCAAGCTTCAACTTTTCATAAGCATATTCTAAAAATTGAATCTCAAAATATTTCTGTGTGAAACTTTTGTCAATTTAAATGAACTGAAATTTAAGTTGAGTGAATGAAAACATCAAGAATTTTTAGCAATGAATGTTAAGAAAATCATTTCAGAATTAGAAGAAAAACGAAACAACGTTGGTGTAGAATTATTTAAGGGATCAGTTCAATCATTTTACCATACCTGCATTGACTATTTGAATCAATGGGACTGCGCCTTCCAAGAAATGGAAGTATTTGAATAGATCCTCTTGAGAGAAATTCCATTGTGGACGAAAGTTGAGGAGAGCGTTTCTTTTATTTCAAATGAATATTGACGATGGCGAGTTATTCGATGAAGTTAGTTGTGTTAAAAATTATGTTACTGAGGAAAAACTCGAAGAGCGTCGACAATATGAGGAAATGACCTGCCATTATAAATGGGTTGAAATATTTAGATATTTTATTGATAAACAAATATCTTTTAAGAATCTTAGAATTTTGCCTGTCTCCCGGGATCAAATGCTCCTACTGATTCTGAGATAATATTTTCAGTAATAAACAATATGTGGACCAGCGAGAAAACACAACTAAAAGTTGAAATAGTGGAAGCATGCATTTATACTAAATGTATTTTGATACGAGTTGTATGCAGTTTTATGACTTTTTAAAAATGAGTTTGATATCAAAAAAAGTACATTCATGCGAAAAATATGAAAATTGAGTTGTCTTTTTTAAATAAATTTATATATATTAAGTATTTAATGTTAGATATTTTATTAGAATATGCGTTTTGTTAAATATTTTTGTAAAGTTTTTCTTAGTTTTGCTCTTGAACTTTCCTTTGCAAAACAAAGTAATAAAACACTTTGTTTAATTTAATTATCCTCATGAACCTATTTCAGATTTTCCCTTTATTTTTTCAGGTTTGTCCTTTATTTTCTCGGGGTTTTCCTTCATTTTCTCGGATTTGTCCTTCATAGTCTCCAAGAAAATATGTTCACCGTATGTATATGGGCTAATTTCCATTGTCGGAGATGGGGTGCAGGAATGTCATCGGGTAAGGCGCGAATAACCCTTACATTGTAGCAACTATTGAAGGAGACATTGTGTGATGCAATTATATATATATATATATATATATATATATATATATATATATATATAACAACTTACGGAAAAGGAAAGGTAAAATGAATATATGGATGTCAACAAGGTGTTGGGATGAGGAAACCCAGTGAGCACTCACCAATCAGACGACTTCAGGTTGGCGAGGCCCTGGGGATGTCGAAGCGACACACGTAAAATAACACAAAAACACAGAAACATCACAAACGTAAAGCTTTCGGAACTACTCCTTCTTCAGCTACAGAGAGAGAACTCATCCCAACACCTTGTTGACATCCATATATATATATATATATATATATATATATATATATATATATATATATATATATGGATGTCAACAAGGTGTTGGGATGAGAAAACCCAGTGAGCACTCACCAATCAGACGACTTCAGGTTGGCGAGGCCCCGGGGATGTCGAAGCGACACACGTAAAATAACACAAAAACACAGAAACATCACAAACGTGATGTAGCTGAAGAAGGAGTAGTTCCGAAAGCTTTACGTTCGTGATGTTTCTGTGTTTTTGTGTTATTTTACGTGTGTCGCTTCGACATCCCCGGGGCCTCGCCAACCTGAAGTCGTCTGATTGGTGAGTGCTCACTGGGTTTCCTCATCCCAACACCTTGTTGACATCCATATATCTGAAATTGATGGAATTATATGATCCGAAGATCCTAAGCAGACAGGCATAAGCTGTGAAAGATGGAACAATTTTTGAAACGAGAAAAAAGTCTGCTATGACCGGGAATTGAACCCGGGTCTTCCACTGCCGGGCGGATATTCTACCTCTGAACTATCGTAGCAGAACATTTTCTCTCGTTTCTGAACACGGATGTTTCCCTTGGTGGGACGGGAACTAACCAAGTTAGTATCAAACTGCCCCAACAGATGTCCTCGAAGAGAATATCGAAAGAAACTCCTACCTCTCAAATGGTGAGATAGCCAAACATGAAATTGATGGAATTATATGATCCGAAGATCCTATGCAGACAGGCATAAGCTGTGAAAGATGGAACAATTTTTGAAACGAGAAAAAAAACGAGAAAAAAGTCTGCTATGACCGGGAATTGAACCCGGGTCTTCCACTGCCGGGCGGATATTCTACCTCTGAACTATCGTAGCAGAACATTTTCTCTCGTTTCTGAACACGGATGTTTCCCTTGGTGGGACGGGAACTAACCAAGTTAGTATCAAACTGCCCCAACAGATGTCCACGAAGAGAATATCGAAAGAAACTCCTACCTCTCAAATGGTGAGATAGCCAAACATGAAATTGATGGAATTATATGATCCGAAGATCCTATGCAGACAGGCATAAGCTGTGAAAGATGGAACAATTTTTGAAACGAGAAAAAAGTCTGCTATGACCGGGAATTTAATTCTCGTTTCAAAAATTGTTCCATCTTTCACAGCTTATGCCTGTCTGCATAGGATCTTCGGATCATATAATTCCATCAATTTCATGTTTGGCTATCTCACCATTTGAGAGGTAGGAGTTTCTTTCGATATTCTCTTCGAGGACATCTGTTGGGGCAGTTTGATACTAACTTGGTTAGTTCCCGTCCCACCAAGGGAAACATCCGTGTTCAGAAACGAGAGAAAATGTTCTGCTACGATAGTTCAGAGGTAGAATATCCGCCCGGCTTGTGGAAGACCCGGGTTCAATTCCCGGTCATAGCAGACTTTTTTCTCGTTTCAAAAATTGTTCCATCTTTCACAGCTTATGCCTGTCTGCATAGGATCTTCGGATCATAAAATTCCATCAATTTCATGTTTGGCTATCTCACCATTTGAGAGGTAGGAGTTTCTTTCGATATTCTCTTCGAGGACATCTGTTGGGGCAGTTTGATACTAACTTGGTTAGTTCCCGTCCCACCAAGGGAAACATCCGTGTTCAGAAACGAGAGAAAATGTTCTGCTACGATAGTTCAGAGGTAGAATATCCGCCCGGCAGTGGAAGACCCGGGTTCAATTCCCGGTCATAGCAGACTTTTTTCTCGTTTTTTTTTCTCGTTTCAAAAATTGTTCCATCTTTCACAGCTTATGCCTGTCTGCATAGGATCTTCGGATCATATAATTCCATCAATTTCATGTTTGGCTATCTCACCATTTGAGAGGTAGGAGTTTCTTTCGATATTCTCTTTGAGGACATCTGTTGGGGCAGTTTGATACTAACTTGGTTAGTTCCCGTCCCACCAAGGGAAACATCCGTGTTCAGAAACGAGAGAAAATTTTCTGCTACGATAGTTCAGAGGTAGAATATCCGCCCGGCAGTGGAAGACCCGGGTTCAATTCCCGGTCATAGCAGACTTTTTTCTCGTTTCAAAAATTGTTCCATCCATATATCTATTTTACCTTTCCTTTTCCGTAAGTTGTTATATATATATATATATATATATATATATATATATATATATATATATATGTATATATAAAGTATTGTAATGAGATAATTATTATATCACCTATTATGATATTATATACCAAATTAGCTGTCACAATAATTATCACATTATAATACTTTCTAGTCCGAAATTTGGTTTAAAATAAACCAAATTATTTTGGAACAATTATAAAAATTCTCGATTAAACATTAATACACGTTAGTGCCTTTTTTGAACGATTCTGTAATAAGAATAACAAGAGTATAAAAATAACCAGAAAACCAATTAAATTTCAATTTCGAAACGAAATGACTCCGCTTATTGATTCAGTTGCGGATGAAGGGGCGGAAATTCTCTCGCAATATCGAATTAATGGAAAACCCATTAGAGGGCATAGAGGGAATTCATTCGATTAAAGAGACAAAAGGAATTAGGCAAGTTATAAATAATATGTGAAATTCATGCGCGACTAGGCAAAAAGAAGTGTGGTAGTGGAGTAGGAGGGAAAAGGGAGGTGGAGGTGATAAAACGAAACGATAATGGCGAAACGCGAGGCAGAGAAGAGGGAGAGATAATGAGGGAGGGAGGGGGAAGGAGAGAGGGAGGGAAGGAGAGAGGGAGAGGAGAGAGGGAGAGAGGGAGAGAAAGAGAGGGATTGGGAAGGAGAGAAGAGGGAAGAAGGAAGAAAGGAGAGAGTGAGAAAGGGAAGGAGTGAAAGATGGAAAAAGGGAGGGTGGGAAGGAGGGTGGGAAGGAAGGCGGGGAGAAGGGTGGGAAGTAGGTAAGGAGGGGGAGAGAGGAAGGTGAATAGTTGCTCCAGAACGGGAACGAGCGGAGAGGAGAGGAAAAAGAAGAGAGAAAGGGTGAATGAGAGAAGAAATTGATATGCAGATGACAGTGGAGGTTTTACTAGAGGAGAATCAATTTAGAGAGCCCGAAAAGGGAAGAGCTGAAGCAAAGAGGCAGAAGCAACTTAAAAAGGGTAAGAAAGATGCGAGGCAAAGACGGAAGAGGTGTGATTGTGGCGGTGAAATGTGGTGAATTATACTATGGCGGAGAGGGAGGAGGGATGATGGGGTGAAAAGCGAGAGAGAGCGGAGGTTTTGGATGGCAGCGGAGGAGGTTATGGAAGGTAGCCATAGGTAGAGAAGATGTAAAGAGCAGTGAGAGAGAGAGAGAGGGAGGGAGGGACAGAGGGAGGGAGAGAGAGAAGGAGGGAGAGAAAGAGGGAGGGAGAGAGAAAAGAATGGAGAAAGGAAGGGAGAAAGGAAGGGAGAGAGGGAGGGAGGGAGACAGGGAGGGAGGAAGAGACGGAGGGAGAGGAGAGAGAGAGGGAGGGATGAAGTGAGAGAGGGAAGGAGAGGGAGGGAGGGAGAGAGAGGGAGGGAGGGAGTGAAGGGAGAGGGGGTGAGAGAGGCAGGTAAAGGGAGGGAGAGAAAGAGGGAGAGAGCGAGGGAGAGAAAGAGGGAGAGAGGGAGGGAGAGAGGGAGGGAGAGAAAGAGGGAGGGAGCGAGGAGGGAGAGAGAGGGAGGGAGAGAGGAAGGGGGAGAGGAAGGGAGAGAGGGATGGAGAGAGGGAGGGAGACAATGGGGAATAGAATTTATTGTTCTGGGAACGGATAGTCCCATGGAGCATAAAACTTATACAGTTTTATACAATATACCAAATCAGGTTGGGAACAATAAACAAAAGAAAGTAGTTTATGGTACAATAAAGAACAAGTATGCAAATATTAAAGAAAAATTATGCTTAAATAATTAACAATATTTCTATACTAAAACATAAAACAAATGATAATTGGTTACAAAAGAAATAGTGTTTTATACCCTTATACAATTTATTAGTAGATAATGTCTCATTTTTTTTTAAAATTGTATTTCATTAACAGAATTTTTTCCACGTTTTGAACCATTACTTTAGGTAAGTTACCATTGGTTGAGGCGTAGCGAGGGTACGGCCAATGTGGCTGCTGCCATAGGCGCCAACTTAATGAAGGCGCAAAATCCAAGATTTTTTATATATTGACTGACAGTAAGAAAAAATTGTTATTTTGAAAGAAGTCATTTGAAATGAAATATTTCTGTTTTTCTTTCCTTCTATTATTTTCACGAATAAGAACGCGAGCACATTCAAGCAACGGGAGTCGCGAAGTTAGTCTTACAGGCGTTGTTATCATTTAGGGTAGGGTAGGGTGTAGGCGTAATAGGATATTTCATAGGGGCATCGAGTGTAATACAGTTTCTGGTCGCGATATGAGAGAGTCCACCTGCAAAAACCGTAATAGAGCAGTTAATGCTTCTGGCGATAACGAGAAATTAAATATTGTAGTTTTAGACTGCCGCAGCATTCGTAGGAAGTCTGCCGAACTCGAACACGTAATTCGCACGTTGCATGCTGATGTAGTTATAGGTACGGAAAGTTGACTCACTGAAGATATCGCTAGCCAAGAAATTTTTCCGAAAAGCTATAGTGTGTACAGAAAAGACCGTGCCAACAGAATAGGTGGCGGAGTATTTTTGGCAATAAGTGAAAAGTACGATATCCCTATTATCGATGAAACGACCGAGAGCGTGTGGTGCCGCCTAGGTAAGGATAATTCGAAAAAGATATATTTATGCTCATTTTTCAGACCACCTAATGCCAAAGTTGATTATATTTTAAGTTTAGAGAGGCAATTAGCCGAGCTTAGATCTATTATGAACAACGGTTATGTGATAATTGGAGGCGATTTTTACTTACCGTCAATCGATTGGGAAAACCTATGTTTCGTTACAGGAGGTAAAGAACGCGAATCGTGTGAAGCCTTAATTGACACGTTTCATGAATATTCCTTAATCCAGATGGTACGAAAAGCCACGCGTTTGGGCAATGTTCTCGACTTGCTTGCTTCTAACATCCCGCATAGGATAACTAAGGTATCCACAGAGGAGGGACTTAGCGACCATCGAGCTGTGTATGCGGAGTGCGAATTAAAGCTCAAAAGACATCCTATGCCTCTTCGGAATGTATACGCTTTCGCCAAGGCCGACTTTAAAAGTTTCAGCTTACATCTCAAAAGTACCTTTGTCAGTTATCGTGAAAAGACAGAACGATTAGGTACGGAGCCATCATGGTTATTATTTAAGGATATATTAGGAAATGGTATCAATAGATTTATCCCCAGTAAGTTAAAATCTGATAAAAAAGAACCTCGTTGGTTTAATAAGGAAGTCAGGATTGCCTTAAGACGACAGAGGCGTAGCCACGCAAAATTGAAAAACATACCTACCACCGCTTCCGATGAGTATCGCACAGCTATAGTCCATGAGTATAACAGTGCCCGCGTATTAGCGAAAAAAACCATGCGTAACGCATTTAACACCTTCCGGAATGAGGTATTGAATACAAAATTGAAGGAGGATCCAAAAGCGTTCTGGTCCTATGTAAGAGAAGTCAAGGGAGGGGGTCCTTCAATACCCTCCCTGCGATGTGATTCCGGAGACATCCTTCACGATGGGGAGGATAAAGCTAATCTACTAAACGTTTACTTCGGGAAGGCGTTCACGGCAGGTGGAGATAGAATTGAAGATAATCTTATTCCTGACGGATGATTCGGATGGATAATATTAAAATCTCTGAGGCAGGAATAGCGAAGCAACTGGGTGCGATAAAGCCCAACAAAAACCCAGGACCAGAAGGATTTCCCGCGTGTGTATTAAAAGAATTAGCAGAAGAAATAGCTCCCTTCCTTCGGATAGTATTCGAGAAATCCCTTACCCTCTGTGAGGTTCCTGATGATTGGAGATTAGCACACGTCACACCCATTCATAAGGGAGGTGACAAAGAAAACCCCGAAAATTATAGGCCGATTTCTCTAACATCATTATCATGTAAGATTTTGGAGCACATTATTGTTAGCAACACAATGCGGTATCTCGAGAGTAGATCGCTGTTAGTCAGCTGTCAACATGGCTTCAGAAAAGGTAGATCCTATTACACCCAACTCGGTCTGTTTGTGAATTATATTTTATCATGCGGCGAAAATAATAAACAGGTCGATGCAGTGTTCCTTGATTTTAGAAAAGCTTTTGACAAGGTTCCCCACCGTAAGTTGTTATTAAAATTGGGAAATCTTGGCGTTAATTTTAAAGCCATTAACTGGGTTCGCGCTTTCCTTTGGAATAGAAAACAAAAAGTAGTCATCGATGGTAAGTCCTCGAGTGTGGCAGATGTAGTCTCCGGAGTGCCGCAGGGTAGTGTGTTCGGACCTATGCTTTTCTTGCTTTATATAAACGACATCAGCTCAGTTGTGAAAAGTAATATCAGGCCTTTTTTGGATGACACCGTAGTCTATAGAGAAATTAGTGGTTCTAGCGACCATCGTCAGCTTCATGATGATCTGGATGCGTTATCTGTTTGGTGCAAGGAATGACAGCTAGAAATCAATCAGAAAAAGAGTAAAGTTCTAAACTTTTGGAAATCTAGAAACCCATCGTCCGTGTTTACCTACTCGATAGATGGTGAGATCATTCCTGTTTCGGAATCCGTGAAATACCTCGGGGTAACCTTGAATCGTGACCTGTCTTGGGACACCCACATAAGACGAGTGATAGGTGCGGCAAATAAGAAGTTGGCTTTTGTGCGTAGGATAGTCAGGAAAAGCACGGAAAAGGTGAGAGAATCCTGTTATTTATCCTTGGTTATACCTCAAATGGAATACGCAGCAGCGGTTTGGGATCCATATCAGAGGGGACTCATAAAGGATTTAGAAAAAATACAGCGGCGAGCAGCTAGATTCGTGAAAAAGAATTACGGTAAAAAACAGAGCGTTACGTTACTCATTGAAGAGTTGAGTTGGCCATCGTTGAAAGATCGTAGTTTACAGGCGAGACTTAAACTTCTAGATAAATATAGGTCGGAGATATTCGTAAATGAAATGAAGGATATTATTCGACAACCAACGTATATCGGACGGAGGGATAATGAGGACAAGATTCGCGAAATAGATAGTAGGACGGAGAGGTATAAGGAGTCATTTTTCCCTAGGACAATACGTGACCACAATAGATAACTGTGAATAATAATTAGTTAGGAACTTGGTGCGCGGCACCCCCTGCCATCCACCGTCAAGGTGACTTGCAGGGTGTTATGTAGATGTAGGCTAACCATATTTCCTTGGTGCCAAAACGAGATGGTGATGTGTTTCCTTGGTGCCAAAACAGTACCGTGATGTTAGTTCATTAAAAAACTACACAAATTACTCTAGTTATTTTACTTTCCAAAATTTAATTACAAAAGAACTTCTATAAGTATTTATAATACGAAACGCAATTTTTAGGTTAACGTAGAGGGATTCTGCAAGTCATCGGGCTTAAACCTGGAATATTTTTCGGATGCACTTATTTTACTAACGCATTCTGGTCTTTCATAATGTTGTCGTAAAACTTACCACGTTCTAAGTCACAATTTTGCTTTATAATTTGCATTGCTTTTATATTTTCAACGTTAAACCTGGATTTCTCCTTTGACCACAAGCTATTCATTATGGGGAATATCCTTTCTAGAGAAGCTGTAGTTCCTGGTAGACAAATGATGAATTCTACTATATTATTAAAATACTGGAACACGAGACACTTTTCATGCATTTCACCAAATATTCACTGAACTTTACGAACATGAGTTCTGCGACGAAAAAACCTATATAATAAAAGGCAAGTGTCCGACGCGCTTCTATAAATGTTTTTCCACTCTTTTTTCTAAACATTTACAATGTGTTTCTTTTTCATTGTTGTTGATAGTACTCCGGACATTTCTCATAAAGAACAAATTTTTCAAATAATTAGATTTGCAAAAATAGAAGACAAAACAATTACTATTGAAGAACGATTTATTGATTTTATTACTACAACAGTGTGAAAGTGCGCATAAAGCAGTTGAGCTGTCATTAAGACATTATAAATTTTATATTAATTTTCTTTGACTCTAAATATTTTCCTTGTGAATATAATCCTATAGCGCCTTCTGTTTCCTATGGTAACATTGTAGATAATTCTTGAATAATTGCACATAATTACTGTACCCGCGCAATTAAAAGAATTTCACAACATAAAAGGGTTCAAAAGAGCTACGAAAAACAATCAAAAATACAAATAGGTGCGTGTAGATGTATGATTACGTTATACGAAGGCGCATTTTACGGCTCGACATAGGCGCCATATATTGTCACTACGCCTCTGGTTACCAATCATTAAAGTATTTTCGTACTTAGCACTACCAATGATTATAGATTTGGTCTTGGTAGGATTCAACCTCAGTAAATTTTCGGCTGCCCAATTGGAGATTGATTTATTTTGACTATAGCTTCATATATATCTCTAGGGTAACAAACTAGATAAAGTTGTAGATCATCGGCATAAAAATGGTATTTACAGTTCCGGATTGAATTAGGAAGGTCTTTAATATATATTGAGAACAACAGTGGCCCGAGTATGGACCCTTGCGGAATACCACAGTTAACAGATAAGAAGCTTGATATTTGGCCATCCGTGCTTTTAACCGCCTGCTGTCGATCAGAGATATATGAATGGAACCAAGACAGCCGATTTGGAAAATTCAAGCTCACTCAAGCGAAGCAGCAGTTTCTCGTGGCATACAGAGTTGAAAGCTTTACTGAAGTCGAATAGAACAAACACCGTTACTTTTATTTCATAAATGGAAAGCAAAATGTCATCAGTAACTTTAAGTAGAGCAGATTGAGTGCTATATCCTTTACGGAAGCATGATTGGATATTTTATCCAAGATATTTTTCTGAAAAAGATGTTCGATTGTGGCATTATAGACCAGGCGTTCTAGTGGTTTGGAAAAGGTGGAAAGAAGCCCTATGGGCCGCTAGTCTGACATCTCTTTGGGACTGCTTGTTTTCATAATGGGGTGAATCAGTGCGAATTTCCAGAGGGTTGGGGTAGTTGAATAGTTCAATGAATAATTATAAATGTCTAGTGTCATAGACATAACAACTGGGTGCATGATTTTAATGTCTTGGATTATCAATTCCAGAAGCATAGGATTTTATCGTGTTAATGTATTGATGCACCATGTTGGGCATACAATGAGGGAAATTAAGTCTTTCAGAGTTAAAATTACCCCGTTATACTGCGTTCATAATAAAATATAACTTATCTGTCACGGATGAAGAGCCTGTAGATGTCCTACATTCCTCGAACCTTTGGTTTGGGAAGAGAGAAAAGGAGAGAGGGAGGGAGAGGGATGGATGGAAAGAGGGATTGATTGATGTGGCCTTTATTTTGGTTGAGATTGAGACTAAGAAGTCCCATCTTCCACGCAACCCCCCGTCATGAAGCATATATAATAATACATAGCACTTGATGTAAATACAAGTAAAAATAAAAATACAAGAATTGAAAAGATGTAATTTTGTGGAGAAAGAATATGGACTGCTGAATAATGAAATCCATGTAAAAAACCCACAGCAGGAAAACACCTACACAAGAAGGGGTGTGTGAAAAACCTGCGAAACCTTAAGATTCACTAAAGACGTTATTAACTGAATATTTAGAACAAAAGATGAATACATGAAAAACTTGAAGCTATGCATCAGGAAAAATTTGGAACAATACGAATACATCATTGATGGAATGAACATATTAAAATGACAAAACGAAAAGATAATAACACTGTTATGACTAAATAAAAAAGAGGAGAAAAAAATAAATAAACGAGTAAAATAAAAAAGTATAAATCATGCACAATGAGTATCGTTTTGTCAAAATCAAGATTGAGAAACAATTGAAGCGTTAACTGTGTTTAACTGCTCCTTTGAAAGGATAAGATAGATAGATAGCAGTGTCGTTTGAATGATGAGAGCGAGTGCAAGTTTTTTATTGTTTGGGGAAGTTCGTTCCATAGCCTGCAAGCAGTTGCCTTGAAGGACTTGTTGAATATAAGTAGTTTATGGCACCCTCTGGTATTACAGTTGTGTACAGTGTCTATACTCCTGAATTCCGTGGCAAGATAATGTGGATTGTTAGTAGTAAGTAATTGATATAGTAAGGAAAGCAAGTGGAGGCGTCTTTGGGACTCCAAGTTTAGCCAGTTTAGTTTGGTGAGTGAATATGAAATATGGTTTGATATCTTCAGGTTAAAAATATATCTAAAGCACGCTTTTTGAGTTCTCTGAATCTTTAACGACAACTCCTGAGATAAATCTTGGTACGCTATATCAACGTAGTCAAAATGCGGAATAATGAGTGAAGTTACCAGATGCTTATTTAGGGAAACTGGAGTACTACTTCTTAACTTCCTAAGTGCGTGAAGAGATGAGTTTACTGCTCTACACACATATATAACATGTGGGGCCCAAGTAAATGTTTCATCTATGAGCAATCCAAGATTCTTTACTACTTTACAATTGGGTATAGTTGAATTTGCTATGTTGATCGGTATTCTTTGGGATTGATTAATCGCGGCTAATATCTTGGGGTAACCAATTAAGATGGCCTGTGATTTTTCTGGATTAATGCTAAGAAAATTTTTATTACTCCAGACCTCTAGCGTTTCTAAGTCTTTATTGCTATTTTTTAGGGTTTTTGCGAGATCGTTTGCGGTAGAACTTGTGTATATTTGCAATTCATCTGCATAAAGGTGATGGTTGCAGTATTTAAGTGACAAGCAGTAATTTATTTATAAAGAAAATTGTAAGGGACCCAAAATTGAGCCCTGTGGGACACCTCTTCCATTTATAAGCCAATTAGATGAAGAATCAATGGAAATAACTTGTTGGGAACGATCGCTTAAATAAGAATATATCCAATTAATGGCCGAAGGCGAGAAATTCATTGCGAGCAGTTTAGACAGGACGTCTTTGCCTATAGAGTCGAAAGCTTTACTGAAATCCAGTTGTACTAGGATTGTTACTTCCCTTTTGTCCATTGCGCGGCGAATGTCGTCGGTGATTTTTGCAAGAGTAGTGTGATGCTGTGCTGTGAGATTTACGAAAGCCAAATTGAAAGGGATCTAACAATTGATTCTCGTTAAGAAAGAGTGATTTCTTCATGTACTAATTTTTCTAAGGCTTTTGATAAGGTAGGCACAAAACTAATTGGGCGTAAATCGTTGATTTCAGTCAATATCTTTGGTAATGGCCTTATGAAAGCGCGTTTCCATTGAACAGGAAATTTTTTTTGAGATAGGGAGCAGTTAAATATATTAGTTATTATAGGTAGAATAATATGAATCAATTACTTGATGAAGATAGTATGGATGCCATCTGTCCCTTGAGCTTTAGATTTAATTTTTCGAAAAGCTTGGAGCACTTGGAATTGAGTGACCGGGATTAACTTGAACAGGTTAAAACCCGTTTGATTTTTCCGCTGCGACAGTAATTGAATTAATAACTTCCGTTTTTATTTTGTCATTAATGGCATTCGGGGGTATTTAGAATTTCACGAGTCTAATGATATGTATGGAGGAAATTTAAAGTGATTTTGTTTGCCAATACCAATCGGCCTAAGATTTTTCCAAATAATCGAAGGTGAATTGTTCGGACTAGCTATTGAGTGAATGAATCTAATTTTTGCATTTCTGATTAGTTGTTTCGTTTTGTTTCTAATGCTCTTATAATTGTCGAAAATATTATCGCCTTTAGTTCTTTTGAACAAACGAAAATCGAATCGCGATGCGTCATCATTTTTTTAATATCGTCATTAATCCAGGGCGAGCGAGGTTTTGGAAATGCGAATGGTTTTTTCAGGTGCGAAATGGTCAAGCAATTGCATTAATAAAGTATTTGAGGCTTCAACTTTTTTGTCAATATCATCGATAAATTCAATGTTATACCAGGTAAGAGTAGAAGCTTCGTTCATTAATTCAAAGTCATTTTTCCCTTTTATGTCACGGTGACGCATAAAAGCTTGTTTGAATTTCGGCGAATTTAGTGAATATGCTAAAAAGATAAGATCATTAGAAGAAATTCATGAGACTGGCAATTGACCATGAGTTATTATTTTTTCAAGGTTTGTCGTAACGACAAAGTCAATCTAGGTAGAAGCTGTTTGGGTGTTGTTAGTCGGTTTCAGCGGAACGATGTTGAGGCCATGCGAATTAAAGGAATGTTTTACATAATCAGTATCATGAGAAATAGCTGTAAAATTGGCATTTAAATCACCGGTGATTATAATGTGTTCGTAATTGGTAGCAAAATTCGAAAATATGTCGTCTAAGTCTGATAGATGAGCTATTTTGGGAGGTCGATAAATTATTCCCAGTAAAAGTATTTGGCATTGACTAAAATTTCTAAGAAGAGGAATTCAGGCCTTCTTGCGTATTGAGGTTCACTTGCAGCTATCACTTTACATTTCAAATCAGAGAGGGAGTGAGAATAAGAGGGAGAGAGGGAGGGAGAGAGGGATGGAGAGAGGGAGGGAAAGAGGAAGGATGAGACGATGGGAGAGAGGGAGGGAGAGAGAGAGGGAGAGAGGGACGGTGAGAGGGAGGGAGAGAGGAAGGAAAGAGGGAGGGAAAGAGGGAGGGTGAGAGGGAGGGTGAGAGGGAGGATGAGAGGGAGGGTGAGAGGGAGGGTGAGAGGGAGGGTTAGAGGGAGGGTTAGAGGGTGGGTGAGAGGGAGGGTGAGAGGGAGGGAGAGACTGAGGAAGAGGGGGAGGGAGAGAGGGAGGGAGAGTGGGGGTGAATGAGGGTGGGACAGACTGAGGGAGGAAGGGGAGGAGAGGGAGGGGAGGAGAGGGAGTGTAAGACGCATGGAGAAGGGGAGGGTGAGAGGAAGTGTGAGAGGGATGGTGAGAGGGAGGAAGGGAGAGAGGGATGGCGGCAGGGATGTAGGGAGTTCGGGATAGAGGGTGGGTGGGAGGCAGGGAGGGAGAGTGGGAGAGACGGAGATAGGAAGGCAGAGAATGAGAGTGGGAGGGAAGGATGGATGGCGGGAGGGTGGGAGGAAGAGAGGGAGATTGATAGGGAGGGAGTGAGAAGTATGGTGAGGGTGGGGGAGTGGTAGGGATGGAGTGAGTAAGAGAGGGATGGAGATAGTGAGAGATTGAGGTAGAGAGAGGGAGTGAGGGAGGGAGAGAGGGATGGAGGGAAGGAGGGATTGAGGGAGCCCAGGAGAATAGAATGGAAGGATGGAGAGCGGTAGAGAGTGTTGGTGTTTGTGAGGGCAGGAGGGAGAGATGGAGAGAGGGAGGCTGGGAGGTAAAGTGTGTGGGAGGGTGTTAGGGAGGGAGAGAGAGATAGGGTGAGAGGGAGTGAGAGAGGGATGGTGGGAGAGAGGACGTGATGGTTGTAGAGAGGGTGTGTGGGAGAGATTTATGGAAAGAGAGAGGGAGTGTGGGGGGAGGTACGTTGGGAGGGAGTGAGAGAGAGATGGTGAGAGAGTGGGAATGAATGATCGATGGATGGAGGGAGAGCGAGTGGGAGAGAGGGATTGAACTAGAGAGGGAAGAATTGAGTGGAGAATGATGAGTGAGAGGGAGGGAGGGGGATAGGGGGGGAGGTAGGGAATGAAGGAGATTTGGAAGAAGGGAGAGATGGTGGGAGGGATTGATGGAGGGAGGGATTGATATTGATTGATTGATTGATTGTTTTGGTCTTTATTTGGTGCGAGATTGAGACTAAGAAGTCCCATCTTCCACCTAACCCCTCTTCATGGAAGGGAAATGGGGGAGGGAAGAAAGAAGGAGTGAGGGTGATATGGATGGTTGGAGGGAGTGTTGGGAGGGAGAGAGGGAGGGAGTGCGGGAGCAAGAGAGGGAAGGAGAGAGAGAGAGACATATCGCGGTAAGCAAAGATTTTGATATTCAGTCTCGCCACGATGTTACGCACGCATGAACGCAGGCTCGGCGATTTTCCCATGCAAATGACAACTTACGATCTCCTCCGGACTCTACGTTGGCCGTCTCCGGGTCAAGAGGCCTCCTTCGCCATGGTTCACCTCCGTACGCGTGGAGGGGAGAGGAAAGGAATTAGTTCCATAACCGCATGCGTTAGGGACCTTCCCGTGAAAAAGAGGGTCGGTGACGGCTAAGAAATTCGCCGGTTTGTTTCCCCCAGAAATTGAAGTAAACAAACGCTCAATTGGCGGTGCAGTGATGGTAAGGGCAATCCGCAATTTCCAGTATTATGATAGGTTCCCTTTCAGGAGCTCTCTTGCCTGGCGGAAAACCCATTAGTCGCTAACCTACTCTTCACAATTATATTGAATATTTTATCTAATAACTCTTTCGTGTGCAACTGGAGTTTCTAATCTGTGAATTATAACGCTTCACAAGACTCCATTAGATCATAAGATCCAAGGGTTTTGTGACCATATAGTTTGTGAACCCTGATCTAGTATATACATCCACATAATGCCTTGCAAGTTATCCTGCAGTTGAGTTGCAGGCGATGCAGTGAAGCAGGCTTCCTAATAATGCTCAAATTCAGTCTCAAATATCTTGTCATGATCTCTGATCGTGCTCGAATAAAAGATCCTTGATGTTGCTTCGTTATACAGTCAGTCTCACTTATTTTATTATAGTGATCGTTCATTCCTTTATAATTGGGTGCTTCAGTTATAACGGGTACTTCCTCATTCAAGCTTTCTGATCTATATTTCTCTACTAGTTTCAGACTAGCGTTCTGTCGGCTCTTATTTAGAGATGGCCTATTTTAATCCTCAGTAACGATACGTACTGACTCGTATATTTGTTCCGCGAATATTGCTGCAGTTTTTATAATTCCGGTATTTGGGCTTTCTTACTAACTCCAGTCAAAATGAACTGGAGTCAAATGATTTTTAAGGAATGTTAGAACATTGTTATCTTTCACCATTAACATTGAAAGATATATAGCAACATAAATCGATACATCTACTTACATTTGTTCGGTAACCACGATGTTGTTTATTGTTTACATTTTGGCTAAAACTATTGACATATTCCACTTAATTTTATTGCTGCTTTAAAGGCTTCGGTTGATATATTCATGAGAATATTAAGTAAGACGTTAATGCTTAATTATTTTAATGATAAAACTTGCCTACACAATACATAAAATAGTGAATGTTTATGTAACCATCGCTTGCGTAATTAAGGAATGGGGATCGTTTGGTGAACTTGGGGTACCCAACAACGAAAGTAAGTAAATTTCAGAATTTATTGTATTAGTTTTATTGTAATATGACATCAAAAGTGATATATCAATATAAATAATAAATATCGTTTCTTCCTTAAAAGAAAACTTTCCCGAGCGAAGCAGGACGTTTCAGCTAGTAGACTATATTTAAGCATGAATCCATTTGTACCCTTTATCTTGGCGTTGGCTATTCTTTCCCTACGGCGCGCCACGGCGTGGATTTTACTTGCATTAATCTTTACGTGGCTCACTCCCTTTGAAGAGGACAAGATTTAAGAAATTTACTTTTGTTGCCGTCTGGAAAATGCTAATTTATTTTGCGCCTCAAGGATAATTTCGAACGATTTAACGTGTAATACGACAAAATACGAACAGAATTAAAATATTTAGTTTTTGTGCGCAAAATATGCTATTTCCCGTGATCTTAAATTAATATTTAGATATATTTATATCCACATCAGTGAAGGGTTACGTGGCATTTTGTGGCTTCTCCACACCATTTCCCATGCATTTTTATGGAAATAGTATTTTGTTGACCCCATGGGGTATAAGAGACCCCACGGTCTGCAAGCCGAGACCAAGTTCTTCCTTTTGGCCTATGGAACTTTTGAATTCTATAGCTTCATCGGTGTAAAAACGTATAAAGAATTTACATATATACATACATACACACAGGCACACACTAAAATATTTATAAGATGTATATAAATATAACTACAAAACAAGATGGGTAAGACTAATCTGGTTAAAAAGACGCAAAAAAATAAAACTCGTGATTAACATTTTATGTGAAAAATTCCATTAAAGAATATAAATTTACTAGATTTGATCTATTTTTGATGGTATTTAAAATATATTCATTCATGGCACTTGTACTTTATTAGGTCTTTGATCACAAAATATTTCGGTTAATTTTCTAGTTATTGAATAGACCTAATACATTTATTGCGTTTAATTTTATTTATGGAATTTTATCAAAGTATTTTTAAAAACTTTTTAAAACAATCCTTAAACTCGCGCTCCTATCAAAACACTTGACTCTTTCCCCACTTTTTAATAATACCAGACCATATATCAAATCTTACTTTAGCAATCCACCCTTAAAGATATTTTTGACCTACCTCTCGAACTTTTATAACTTTCCGAATATTAGCAAACCATCGCGGATATATATGATGCACAAATAAGTGCGAAACCAGACGTAACCCTGTATGCACGCACTTATTTGGAAAGTTATTGCTAAGAATAATTTCCACTAGTAAAACTAGTCTACATTATCTTCTGTAAGGATATAATTAACAAAGAAAGAATCGTGCAAAGACAAAAACACTGGCGCCGGGCTTACGACAAAATTACGATAAATTTACGTGAACTCGATACAAGAACCAAATGCAGGATTACATTATTGTAAACTCACTCTTCAAAAATGAGTAAATATTCAACAGGGTTAAGATGTTATAATTATAACAGATTTAGCAGCGTATTCATGCTATCTTTTATAATTACTTACCTACAATTTTATCAAAAACTCAAAACAATTTAGGACTTATGAGCGGAAAATAATAAAAGATTTTTTGAGTAGAAACTGAAGCACGTTATTTGGAATACCTCCTCGATTAAATAAAGAAAATAAACACCACGAATGTGCCCTTTTCCTCGGCATGAGTTATGATCTCTTCAGTTTCAAAAAGAAATTCTTATTTGCTGAATGAAGTGTGCGATCTTCCTATCTTCAAGTATCTCACTCTTCTTTTTACACAGAGTTGAGGAAAAGCAATCCTTCTCTAACGAACGCTCAAAGAGATTTAAGAGCTTTGTACTATTTCGAAATGAAAATGAACGTTAAAGTAGGAGGGGGATCGTGATTGAGTAAGGAAAGTTTGTTTTCGGAAAAGCTATTTCAAACCGATTTAAAACAGATTTGGGATTTCCAAGGCTCGGTAAGAGGGAGAATTCCAAAAATGGTATTTTTCCAGCTAATGGATTTATGGCAGTGGTGGTCAGCCCTTTTACCTGGAGGGCCGCATTGGTAGTTGTGAATGCTTGTTACATTGTAGACACATTAGGCGTATGTGAAATTGTACTTGAAAAGCATCCGAGGCGAGAATAGAACGAGTTCATTCGCCTGCTGAACCACACATTGAATTGAAGCTATAACTGCGTCGGCGTATTCTTTGCAACTACCATAGCGAGTTTTTACCCATCCGCTATTTTAACAATGGGTGACAAAAAGGGTGTTGACGTTCAAAATCCCAGCTAACAGAGTAATCCGACGAAGTTATTACATGAATTTTAAAATAGTCGTAGCTAAATTGGTGTTGTTAAATCCACCAGAAATGAGAAATCAAGGATAATTATTATTGTTCCAGTCACGGCAGACGGGCGAAAACTGACTCTACGGAATATTAAATCGTAAAATGCTGCCAAAGGAAAAGTTACCGTCAGGCGTAATCTTTCACCAACAGGAGAAGAGGTGGATGAATGAGGAACTTGTGTTAGATTGGCTGAAGTTTGTTTGGGGTCGCGTTATATTCGAGGTTTAGTTTTATCTTGAATAACGTACCAAAAATCTTAGGGTCGCGTTATATTCGAGGTCGCATTATATTCGGAACAATACGGTATATGGATAACCAGGTATAACCATGAATAATAACGGACCTGTCTACGGACAGACTACCTATGATAATATATATAAAAATAACTTTTTAAGATTCGGCGTCAAAGAATCGTCAAAAGTAGAGCATGCGAATGACACGGAAAATGACGGGTGTGTTGAAATTGCTTTATCGATTAACCTACATCAAAAAAACCGTATTCACTCAGCGAAGAGTTTCATCTCCCCACTCCATCTCCCCCCTCTCCCTCCCTTTACCCCTCTCCCTCCTTCCACCCTTCTCCATCCCTCCGCCCCTCTCCCTCCCTCCGCCCCTCTCCATCCCTCCGCTCTTCTCCCTCCCTCCGCCACTCTTCCTCCCTCCACCCCTCTCCCTCCTACCACCCCTTACCCGCCCTCCACCCCTCTCCCTTCGTCCACTCCCTCCCATCCGTTCTCAAGTACGGAGGGAGAGAGACGCCTTTGGGAGTGAAATTTTCCGAATGAAATCCTGTTTTACGGAAAGAGGCAAAAATATCTCTCCTCCATTCTATAAATATTTTTATCTCTTTTACGATTTATTCAGTTTCTTTTTTTTCGTCCTTTCCAGAATCCAAACACGTGTTTGCAGGAATTAACGGTCTTTAATAAAACGCGAGGTATTTCATTAGTTTTCTTGTCATGCGCAGATCCTCTCAGTAATCTCTTATATGTATATCCGATCTCCTTCGCTTCACCCACCGCCATTCTCCCTCTCCTTCGCTTCACCGCCGTCATTCTCCCTCTCTCTCTCTCATTCTTTTATCTCACTGTCACTCTCTCTCTCCCTCTCCCTCTCTCTCATTCTTTTATCTCACTCTTGCTCTCTCTCCCTCACTCTCTCTTTTATCTCACTCTCACTCTCTCCCTCTCACTCTCTCTCAGTCGCACTCAACTTGGTAAATGTCCGCTGGACTTCCTTCAACACCTTGTTGCCTTCCTCATCATTACCTTTTCTTTTCCTTACGTTAATATATATATATATATATATAAGTATGTGTATGTATATATATATATATATATATATATATATATATATATATATATATATATATATATATATATATATGGATGGCAACAAGATGTTGGGATGAGGAAGCCCAGTGAACACTCACCAATCAGTTACAGAGAGAGTTCTCTCTCTGTAGCTGATGAAGGAATAACTCCGAAAGCATCTACGTTTGTGATGTTTCTGTGTTTTAGTGTTCTTTTACGTGTGTCGCTTCGACATCCCCAGGGCCTCGCCAACCTGAAGTCGTCTGATTGGTGAGTGTTCACTGGGCTTCCTCATCCCAACATCTTATTGTCATCCATATATCCATTTTACCTTTCCTTTTAGCGTTCCTCCCATTCACCTAAGAAGACATTGGCATAGGAGGGCGCCATGCGAGTGCCCATCGCGGTACCTTTTATTTGTAGGTAGTGGCTCCCTCCGAAAGAGAAGTTGGTTTTTTTGGAGCACCATTTCAGCCAGCTTCGTTAGGAAATGGGAGGATGGTCTTGTGTCAGGTGGTCTGGAGTCCAGTAATTTTCTCAGGGCGGACAGTCCTTGGTTGTGAGGGATGTTGGTGTAGAGGTAGCAGACGTCTATAGTGGACATAATTGTGTTAGGTGGAAGAGGGGAAGGGAGTGATTTTAGGCGTAATAGAAAGTGGTTTGTGTCTTTGATGAAGGATGGGATTTGACGGACGAGAGGTTGTAGATGGGAGTCAACATAGGCAGAGATGCGTTCCGTGGGAGAAATAAAGCTGTTTTAGTGTTCTTTTACGTGTGTCGCTTCGACATCCCCGGGGCCTCGCCAACCTGAAGTCGTCTGATTGGTGAGTGTTCACTGAGTTTCCTCATCCCAACACCTTGTTGACATCCATATATCCATTTTACCTTTCCTTTTCCGTAAGCTGTTGTATATATATACATATATATGTATATGTATTAACTAAAGGAAAAGAAAAGGTAGTGATGAGGGTGGCAACAAGGTGTTGGGGGAAGCCCAGCGGACACTCACCAAGTTGAGGACCAAGCTGGCAGGCTGCTGGGGGCGTCGAAGAGACACGTAAAACACACGAACACAAAAACACACGCAAGCTTATCGGGCCTATGCCCTTCTTCAGCGAAAGAGTAACGTAAAGTGACACACTGGGCGGGGAATGACAGGGTGATGTGGGAAGGTTGATGATTGGAGGAGGTGAGGAGTAGGAGGGGTGGATAGCCAATAAAGAGGGAGTGTGATGAGGTAGAGTCCGAATAGTTACAAAGTAACAAGGAGACATTGTAAGGGGGCTAATAGGGTTAGCGGAGGTTGAGGCCAGGCGGAGAGAAAGAGTCGAGAATATGGATATGTGCTAGTTCCCAGTGTCGGAGAAGGGGGGCAGGAGTGTCATAGGGTAAAGAGCGAATAATCCTAACATTGTAGCAACTATTGAAGGGGACATTGTGGGTATTAGCATGTAATGCAACTGGGAGGGGGCGTCTGAGAGAAACGCTATTCCGGTGACCGTTCATTCGGATGTTTAACGGATTGCTGGTGAGGCC
Organism: Tanypteryx hageni; assembly: GCA_028673005.1. NCBI lineage: Eukaryota > Metazoa > Arthropoda > Insecta > Odonata > Petaluridae > Tanypteryx > Tanypteryx hageni. The sequence continues at coordinate 195,265,905 of CM054114.1, read as the reverse complement.
TACGTAAAACGCGGGACAAAGGGTGCAGGTAAGGAGGTAAATGACGTTACGGGTGGTGCAGTTGCTTCTGGAGGTGATGGGGTAGGTGATGTTGGTGGAGGGACTCGAGAAAGAAGATGATGGTAGGTGGATAGGGCAAGTGAGGCAGCGAGGTTTTCCGCAGGGGTGGGAACCTATTGCAAGAAGCGTGGTAGAAGTGGGAAGTTCCTTCCTCCACAAGATATTTCCCAAATTTGGGGGCCGGCGGAAGGAGAGGAGCGGCGGGTTGGCAAAAAGGTTGATATAGAGGGACTGATGGGAGGAAGAGGTAAGAATTGAGTGGGCAGCATGAAGGATTGTTTTGAGAGCTTCGTGGATACCAGGATGGAAAAGTGTCGTAAGAGTGAGTGGAGGGGTAGATGCAGGAATAGTGGGTGTTTCACTTCCCCTAAACACCGAAGACGCACTCAGGCGCTCTTTTTTTTCTAACAAACATTTTACCCGTAACAGCATGTTCCACCATTATTATACATCCAATGAGGCATCGTTTCTGGAGAGTGTTCCCTTGCTCCATCATTGATCCTCCATCTTTACTCATAATGCCTTGTTAGTAGCGTCCCGACCGTTGTGGCACGTTTCTCAGAATACTGTACCTTTTTTCATAGATTATTTAAAATTGATTCTTTCTCTCAAACTTTCGACTTGCGTCCTTAAGATTGAAAGGATTCTCTGAGAAGGAATTTTTACATGGGAGCGCAATAGCTGCAAAAATAACGCACATATTTCATTTCCTTAACCATCTGAAATTATAGTTGTCATGACAAAACACAACATCGTTTTCCACCTTTGCTCTCTTGTTTATTTCAGGTTTTAATATTGTTATGCAGGAATTATGTATGTGTATCTAGTCTTGTTTGTCTAATGGTTGTTATTTAAAGTAATTTAGAATCGTATTAAAAGTTCGTTTCATAGTGGAAAATGATTGAATTATTTGCATTTAATATGGTATTCCGTTTCTTCATAGCAATTCGTATAAATTCATAACATTTTTATCTTTCATGTTTATCGTTTTAAAAATAATGTTATGTATTAATAATTTCCATACTTAAATGTGCCTTCAAAAAGCATGGGAAATAATCATTTGCAATTAATGATTACATTGTTTTAAATATTGTACAATTTAATACTTTATTGAAAAACCACCTGTCCTAAAAATAAGAAGACAAGGATAAAATCTATTAGGAGCTACTGATTTTATTTAGAGCAGGGTTATCATAATTCATAGGAATCAAATAGACATGGTAGTCTGCACGCGATGACTTGGAAATATGTGGCAGACTTTACGCCACAATGTTTAGCGTAATAGTTTTGCAGATACGTGCTTTAAAACCCGTGGCTCGAATGCTATACATTTTATGTTTAAAATATAATGCAATTTCTAGTTATTGAACATTTCATTTCTTATGCATGGGGTACCTTTGGATATCTAATCCGGAGAGATCGGGACTGAAGGCATTCTAGACTAATTAATTTTTGAAAGCACTGGTGTTTAGTATGTATTGTACTATTACTATTACTATTATTGTAATATTACTATACACACTACTTAAGTCATAATTTTATGCTTTTAGCGCATTGATATAAATAAATAAAACATTCTGAAAGCAGAAAATAATATCCGAAGTGGATGTCTATGTATATGACGTTTTTCATACGAAAATTTTAGTTTACCGAATCCAGATGGTGTCATAGATGAAAGGAACAGTTTTGTTTGCAGTATTCAGACGTTTTCAACATTTTAAAAATTATTTTTTAAGCTGTGAGAACCCAGAAAATGGAAAAATCGAAAATACTCCGATGCAGTATTTCCGGACCAAGGATGATTTTCCGTATAAAGGTTGATTCATACTTAATGACATGGCAAAGACACGGGTCGACAACGACTCGACAATTACCCTAGTCTCTGTTCGTCTGTTAGCGAGAAAGCCAATGTACTCGTCCACACTAGGACCGCAACGACACGACACGGCCGAGGATTCTTTTTGAGCATTGTCATTGTCGTCGTGTTGTTGTCGCCCCCTGTCTTGGCCGTACCTATACTGAGTTCTCAGAGGAAGGCGCTCCTAATAACTACACGCGCCTATAGAACTGTATCTCTAGATGCCGTACAGGTCCTAGCTGGCGTCAAGCCAATCGACTTGACCATGCAAGAGCGTGCGTGCAGGTCCCTACTCCGGAAAGAACATCCCTTCCGAGTGGGGGCCATCGTGGCAGACGATGCGTTCTACGAACGCCATCGCACCCCAAGGGCGAGGGCCAATGCGGTCAAAAGCACCCTGCTGAAGGAGTGGCAACAGGGGTGGAACGCCTCGATGAAAGGAAGGACTACGTGGAAGTATTTCCTGGACGTAGTAGAGAGATTGCGCATGAAGTGGATTACATGCAACTCTCGAACCGTCAAGTTCCTAACAGGACACGGGAACTTACGGGAAAAACTTGCCGAGTTTAGATTAGTACCGACGGACAGGTGTGCGTGCAGGGAGGAGGAGACGCCGGCGCACATCCTGCTAGAATGCCAAAGATATAGTGAGAGCCGCAATCACCTAAAGGCGGCGCTGGCCAAAAAAGGTGTAAAATGGCCAGCAAAACCAGAGGACCAAGTCTGGCGCGGCGTGTTCGTCGCGTTTAGCAGCTTCTGTGAAGCGGTCCTCCTTCAAAAGGAGGGAGAAGGAAACGCGGTCTGATTGACCAAAGAATACTGCCAACTTGTGCAGGAACACCAGCGCCCCTGGGGGGCGCGAGGCAAGATAAATAAGGGCAACAGGAACTATATAGTCGGGTCACTCAACCCCTCGTCCGCCGGTGCCGAAAAAGAAGTACAGGGACAGCGCCCGTCCCACCAATGACGGTGCCCAGCGGAAACGCTAGACGAAAGATTGGTACTACGGGAACCAAGCGTCAGCTACTTGGTTGACGGGATGGATTCGTAGTGGCTGTGGTACGCCCTCGGGCAAGCGGAAGCTAGACCGCAACCCCCCACCGGGGGAAGAGCGATGATCGAGCGGTTCGTTCATCCCGGTAGTCTGGGTCGCCAGCGGGGCACAGCTGCGCTGGGCCAGCGTGTGGTCCTGCCTTAAATGGCCCTCGAAAGCGAGGTTAAACACACCGCAGCTGCTTGCAGCTGTGGCTGGAATATGGCTTACCAGCCCGAGGTGTCCCGAGAAAAACGAGGGGGCGTCCCCCAAGAAGGGCGTCCGAGAGTAGTATTTTTTTGAATTTTCCAAATGTTCAAAAGATGAAATTAAATATAACTAAAGAAGGATTTTCTTTTCCAAAACCAACTTGAGGATTTGAAATTTCTAAAGATTTTAAATCTTCTAATCCAAAAGAATATCTTTTATAAATATGCGAAGCATTATCAATGAAAAACTTTATGGAAGTCACTCATCTCTTCGCCTTCATTAGAGTTAGAATTTAATAGTTACAGTTGCACTTTTATTCCAAGATACATTCCCTCCATTGGTTTAAAATTATTTTGATCCCTATATTTAATCTCTTTTATTGCTTATTTAAGTTATTGAACAATTTGTCACCTATAATTGCGATAAGATATAAACTATTCTTTTCGTTAATCAGTAACATTGCTTAAATTCAGCGTCACTAAATACACCGAAACTGTCGATTCTTTGCCGGAATAATCGTGGCCTTAGAAATCTATTTACTATTTAGATTACTACTTCATCTGAGGATGAACTGAAATAATCCATTTCGTTGTTATTTCCAATGTAAAACAAACACAACGAATCAGGCTAACACCGATGAACAACTTTGTTTACAAGCAGATTCTTCCAGCTGCTACGGGACTCATTGCGCATGCGCCAGATACTTATTGCTTCAATAACTGCCTGTGGTGGGTCAGATAACTTATGGAAGGATTTATCGGACCAATAGACTTATGGACCGTTCAAGAAACCAAAATTGCCAGTTTATGGATTCAATAGCGCTATTGAACCGATATATCTCGTTCGAGAAACCGGCCATAAGGGTTGTATCTGAGAAGAACGAGATTCTCAATTGTGTTTACAATGAAATATATGAATAAATAAACAAAATATTATAACCTTTAAGGTCTGCTAGTACGGCATATGTTGCGCCGGGTACAGCAAGTATTTATAAATTTACCGAAACTATTATACTACTTATACATTTTTCTATTACGTGCCCCCCCTGTTGAATTTTTCTGGATCCGCCAAGCCTCCCCCCCCTCCCACCCTCCACCGCCGATTCCGTTTAAACTTGTTAGATATACATAAATGTCCACCATACGTATCGTCTCGAGTACTTTGATATCCATGAAGCCCATTAAGAAAGAATCCACAAACGTAACTTCAAACGGAAAGTAATTTGTACCGAAAACAATTTTTGACGTAAAGTCGCAATTGCCAATTGTTTTCCACGATGAAAAGTCGCTGATACCAATTTTAATGTCTGACCAAATGTCGCTGGTACCAAATACGAGTATTTTGTGTGATGAAATGTCGCTGGTACGAATTTAAATGTTTGACGAGTTGTCGCAGTTACCATTTCGAAAATATGACTACATGTCGAAGGTACCAATTGTTATCTGCGACGAGAAGTCGCGACACCTTTTTTCAGACGCTGATCGATCCTTTCTTCTCCCTCAGGATGCCCGTTAGAATGGCCACTTGCCCCGTTCCCGAGATCAGAGAGGAAGTGTTGCCTGACAGCGAAGAGGAGTATGAGGGAGCGGTGGGGTCGGACAGGGGGGGAGAGGGTGGCGGAGGAGGAGAGGAGAGGGAGGAGGGCGGGGAGGGAGCTACGGGAGGGGAGTGCTACCTCCGGTCGTCGTGGGAACCGAACCCGGAGGTAGAGCAGAGGTTGCAGGGCGTGGCGGAATGGGTGGGCGAGGCGGACTGGGTGGGCGGGGCGGGAGGGGGGGGAGGGTGGGGTGGGGAACGACGCGGAGCAGGGACCGGGGGAACCGCCGGGGGAGGTGGGTGGTCGTCTTCTTCACCTCCGGTGTCGCAGGGCGGAAGGAGAGGGGGCGGGAGGGAGCATAACGGGGCCTTCGTGGTCCGAGGACCTTCTGGCCCCCCCACGAGGGACCGCGTCTCTTCCCGTGATGGATACTCTTCAGCTGCCCGCTCGCTCCAGGTACGACTCTTACAGGTACGAGGCTCAGCCTCCTTCCGTGACGACGTTCGTTTTGCCCTCGAATGGGTTCGGAAGGCGTTTGTTCCTCGCGTTACGCATCGCTTGGCTTTGCCATATGAAGTCTGAAGCGACAGAAGTCGCTTTCTCAGTATTTCGTCGAAATATTCGCTATAAATTGGACCGGACATGTAATGCTTCGGTTCGTTATTCCTAACGTAAAAACTTCAATTATATGGATGAATTTGAATTCCTTTGCATCCCGATTGCAGAGATTTTTGCTTCTGTGCTGAGTTTTTGCAGTTATCCTTCCGTGGTTTAATCGTTTCGCTTCTCAAGACTTAGACTTTTAAATCTTGCTGGACTAGATGTTTTTTTGGATTTCATTCATCTAATAACTGTTTGCCTCACTAAAAAAGTCCAAATTAACATTTGTTTTTAATTTTTAAAGTATGATTTCAATTCAGCTATTAGCTTAATATGAACTTTTTCATGGTATTTAGAAGCATTTTTATTGCCAGATACAGGAAAAACTTGCCGTCGTGGTCGTAGGAAGTCAGCCGAACCTACTTCCTTCTGTCAATCTTTTTAATAATTATTCTCACTCGTCGGCCCATTTATTGGAATTTATGTTATAACTAGGATAAAAGCCCGTCCTAGTACAGTCGAAAGCAGTTAAGCAACTCACAAAATTCTTTAACCAAGTACATGATACTGGCGTATGGCCTGAAGATTTTTTATATGTTGTTATGGTACCACTCGAGGGAAAGAACAATGCAAAAAGTTGTAAAGATTACAGAACTATTAGTTTAATTTCTTTTACAGCTAAAGTTTTAAACAGAATAATAACCAAAAGAATTGAAGGTAAAATAGAAAAGGAGCTGCAAGATAATCAGTTTGGTTTTAGAAGAGGAAGAGGGACTAGAGATGCTATAGGATGTATGAGGATGATGATAGAAAGAGCCCTAGAAGTCAATAAAGGTATGTATTTTTGTTTTGTAGATTGGGAGAAAGCTATTGACCGAGTGAAATAGGATAAAATGTTGAATATTTTAAATGAAATAGGAATAGATTGGAATAGACTGCTTAAAAACCTTTACTTAGATCAAAAGATTAGAGTCAGGGTTGAAGGAGAAGAAACAGAAAGTACTTCAATAGGGAGTGGAGTGAGGCAGGGTTGTCTTATTTCACCAGCGATATTTAATATTTATGCAGAAACAATAACAGAAGAAGTGTTGATGGAAGAGAAAGGATTTAAGACAGAAGGTGAAAGTATTACCACCATTATATTTGCAGATGATCAGGGATTAATAGCAGAAGACGAGAAAGAACTTCAGAGGATGACAGACAGACTAGTGAAGGTTGGTCAGCAATATGGAATGAAGATCATTGCTGAAAAACAAATGTCATGGTGGTTTCAAAGGAACACAAAGAATTAAATATAATGGTAAATGGCCAAAAATTGGAACAAGTAAGCAGTTTAAAATATCTTGGAAGTATTTTAGCGCATGATGGAAGTAATACACAGTAGGATTGCAATGGCAAAAGCTGCATTTAACGAGAAGAAGGAGCTTCTCACAAGCAAGAAAATAAACTTAGAAACAAGGAAGAAATTAGCAAAGTGCTACATGTAGAGCATAGCTCTTTATGGTGCAGAGACGTGGACGATAAGGAGAAAGGAGGAAAAATATTTAGAAAGTTTTGAGATGTGGGTATGGAGGAGGATGATGAAATTGAAATGGACAGAGAGGAAGGGAAACGATGAAGTATTAGGAATGGTGGGAGAAGAAAGATGCTAATAATAACAATCAGGAAAAGAAAAGCAAATTGGATAGGGCACATATTGAGAAGACAGTGTTTACAAAGGACGTTCTTAGAAGGAAAAATTAGCGGAAGAAGAGGAAGAGGGAGAAAAAGAATGGGAATATTAGAGAATATATAACAGGAATATAGTACTTGTAGAGGTAATAAAAGAGGCTTCTAGGGAGAGAGAGAAATGAAGGCAGCGATTCAGCTAAAACCTGTCTTCGGACAGCAGCATGATGATGAAGAATGAATATGGATGGCGTACTTTCTCAACACCTATTTTTATAGCGTCTTCAATTAGTAGAAATTGTTAGGTAGTTTGAATTTTAGAAAGATTTTTATAAATAATGGTAAAAGCGATGTCGGGTACATAATATAATTCCTCGCTTGTTTTATTCCCCAGCATCGTTTTCGGTTTTTTCTGGCCCGTGATTCGTGTAAACCTTTTCGTGTGGCTTCCTTGAGATTTCTCAATATATACCCTCTTCAACTGTCTCATTTTATGCTGCTCACCTGACTTTCTCTTCAACTCCCCCATAGTTCCATTAAAGTATGTATTCATGATCCCTTTGTTTCTTTTTGATTACTTTCTCGGTTATTGAAGCCGCTTTAGATTGTGCAACAAATCTAATAGTTTTTCTAACTATCTCATTCCCGCGTTGGGCTACTCCTAAAATCCACGATCTCTTGTAAACTGTTTTACCAGCTTTTATGGTAAATTCGCCTCAATTCGCCGATTACGTCTCAAACACATAATACGATTCGCCTCAGCATTAAGTCGTTTTGGAAAATTTGAATCGCTGGTGCGCTCAATCCTTGCTTAGTTGTCTTGTCGAAGGCTCTTTCACGAAAATCTGTCGTGACTGATAGCATAAGGATAATTCTTAACGTTACCTACAAGTTAGAGAAAAAAGAGAGAATATTTTCGAACCAATCGAAGGAAATTAAAAGGTGTAACTGGTTTAGAATTTGGTAGTAATAGCAATGCGTGATATATGAAACTTCAATTTCTGCAGAAATACCTGAAACACTTCAATCATCGCTGTTTTTGTCCTAGATCAGCTATTGCCTTTTGCAAGTCAAACTTATTACATTTATTTACATTTAAATTACTATCTTGCAAGCCCCCAGAAGCGTGTGGAAGGTGGTGTCACTAATCGCCTATCTCATCACCTCTGAGAAGAGAGATCTGTAGTATTTCTCGGTTCTGGCGGCTATTTCGACGTATTTTCTGGCATGCCTTGATCTATCCCTATGTTAACTAGCATCTATGGGTAAAATTATTATTATGCAGCGTACGTCTTCAACGAATTCGGAACTATTAAACCTTTCAGATGTTTTCCGATTGCATTCCATTTTTAGGCGCGTTTCGCTTCCAGCCCAAGCGCCTATTAGCGTCGGTTCGTCCGTCCGTCCGCATGTTCGTTCTCGAACGGATTTTTATGAAATTTGATATTAAAGGCTTACAGTCAAAGATAATAAGAAAATCACAAAAATAAATCACGTAAGCTAATCAGGAGTACCACTTTACTGGTGACAAAAAATGAACTTACCGTTATACCTCGTAAATATTTGGTCAAATTAAAATAGTTTTCAAATAAACCTGTAGAACTAATAACGTAGAGTATTTATTTTCCAATACATTTTTATCGTAGGAGTAGCCGTTATCAAGAAAATTGAGCAAGAACGTCGTAATTCGCTTTGTACTTGGAAAATATCATGCATAGCTACCGAATTGTTGTCAACGTAAATAGTCTTATTGGTTACTGAAATAAATAAGATCTGCTATAATTACAAGATACATTTAACTCCTTACGCGTGCATGACAGATTTTATAAGCGGAAAAAATGAATTATCTACAACAAAGAAAAGAACATAAATATTACAACTACTGAACTCAAGTGAGGTATGTTTTAAATAAATTTTTATTGTTTGGTTGATTAAAGCATCAGAAAATAAATCACTAAATATGAATAAAATATTTCCCTTAAATTATTTCTGATATATCGTCTTGCAGTATTTATTCATTAAAATTACGTGATATGATTATTGATGATCCAACTGAGGGTGAAGAAGATATTTTTAATTGACAGAGATACAATCGGGTCATGGTGTTTTGCTATTTTGTGGTGTGTGTTCGGTCAAATTATATCGTATAGTTTGAAATACTCCATCGCACGAAACGCGTCTATTTTTGATACTCTGTACATTTTCCTAACTTGATCTACTCTTCGTTGTATTCCATGTCATGTCTCTCAAAATCTCCAATACACTCATATCGTATTGATACTCTCTCTCTCTTTACAGATCTCTCTGTTCAGATTTTTAAGTGATATGTTGGATATACATCCAGAGTCTGACGAAATTTCATTTTATTTTTCATGCTTCCAGCTTAAGTTTTCATTCACGCATTCCATTTCATTTTAGCGCATTTATTGTGTAGCATTAATAGTCCACGATAATTACGGTATATTGATTTATAGAGGGTCCTTTAACTTGAAAAATTGCTGATAAGATAAACTCGATGAAGAATCTTGTACCATATCCCTAGAGTGCATAAAAATCGCTGATCTCTTTGTATAAGAAGACAGCGCAGTTATCGATTGATTCATTTCTTGATGTATCTGCAATATTATGCAAGACTTAACAAACTTTTCTATTTTGTATTGAAATGTTTTTGAGTTTGTTTCCTTCCGTATAGTATTTCGGCGAATTTTTAAGTGTTCGTTTAACTTTCTCAGCGATCACTAAAGCTTGCAAAGAAAGTAAATCTTCGAACTTGGCCGATCATGGGTGATGCATGCACAGCGGCTAAGTTAAGATTATGTGCTGATCACGGCACAAAATTTGCAAATTAATTAGGTTCAAAGATTCTCACACGGTCCCCTTTGTATCTACTAGTCTCGCCTCGCCTTGCTCCTTGGGCTCTTGCATTTTTAATGGCATTCTTCTCCAATTTATCAAGATTCTCTTCTGATAGCGACTGCTGGTATTTTTCTCTCATATGAATAAAATCGATAAAGCTTTCTTGTGTCGAACTTTTTCCATCACAAATATTCGAGCATCGAATTATATAACATATTTGTTCAGAACGAGACGAAGCAGACGAGCAATGAAACAGCAACAAATGATTTTTTTATCCTTGAGATGATCTCAGCAGGAATCGTTTTTCCTATTTAACGCATAGCTTTGAATTTTATGAGATAACTTGTGATTGAAGCAGAGTCTAGAGCAGTGGTTCCCAAACTTTTTCATCCCGCGCACCCATTTCACAAGAAACCAAATCACGGGAGCCCCCTCGTAAAAATAAATATTTTTTAGGATCGTCTTCCTTGCCTGAATATCAGTGACGCGACCAAGGGGAGTGCTTACGTGTTTAAAATATCCATCTTCAGATATGTTACTTAATATACTTCAATTTTGCGTGAAAATCACACTAAAATGATTTTAAATTTAACATTAAAATACTGGAGTGTGTGTACTTTTTAAATTTTTACGGCGATTAGAGTCCATCTTTTTAAACAAAATAACTTATAGTTCCATTTCGGCAATATGTAATATGCTGCTTGAATTTTGTTTTAGTGTTGCTTCAGTGAGCACGTTAGCAAAATTAGCCAATATGTAGCTCGTAATATAAAAAAATGCCATCTTCCGTTACGTCTCGTCCTTCCTCGTCCTCCCTAACACCTAATGGAAAAATAATTTCAAGCGGGAAAAAAGAATTATTTGATGATTATGTGGTGATGTGATTTCTCAAAAGCAATATAGTGGGTTTAATCAAAATGATTGTTCTTTAGTGGAAAAAGGCAATGTGTGTGTGTGGACAGCATATCTCGAAAACCAAAAAACTTGGAGATTTAAAACTTGGTACATTTACTAATGGGACCATGAGAATGTACACCTCGGGGACATAATTTTGAGTTTTGCGTGGAGGGGAGACGTAGAAAGGGGGAAGTAGAGGCGAGTGCCATTTCCCATTAGATAACACGCAAAAATCGATTTTTCGACTTACAGGCTTTTACTCTTTTGCAAATTAAAATTAAAAATAATTGACCTACGATCTTTGGACCTAAGAAGTTTTAAAGAAAAATAAATAACATATCTTATACTTATCGTCAAATTTTGCGTACGATAAAATATCGCAGAAGTTTTACGTTAAAACATATTAATTTGAAAAAATCATGAATTTTAACGATATTTTGCCTTGCTGACCGTGTCATTGTTAGCCTACTTTCCAGAATGGAAATAGGTTTATAGTTTTGTCGTTGTGTCTGTCTGTCTGTCCGTCTGTCTGTCTGTCTTGTCTGTCTGTCCGTCCGTCCTCCCCTATTAGCTTTTGAACCAATAGACCGATTTTCATGAAACTTGGTGAAAATCTCTTGCTAAATGGGTCGAGCTCCAGAGGATAGTTTTTGAAGCGAAGATTGAAGTACTGGGTTCGATTCCAGGGGCTATCATAAGTTCTGTTTGGATCATCTTGTTAAATCTTGAAATTGTATTGTCGCTTTAATCCTTATAGTATATGGGTAAGGAATGCGTGCTTTTGAATGCGTTAATTCGAGAAAGAGGAGAGAGAGAAAGAAAGAAATGAGAGAGAGAGGAAGAGAATGACAAAATTAAATGCTCCATAAATCTATTATACATATTGAAGAGATTGTGGGTTTGTGCAAAATAAATTCATACATACCATCTTGTGAGTCAGTCTGGTGGTTGCTGTTGTCCGAGTAAGCGTTATTGCCAGTGAATGAAATACGTGAAGGCCGAGTTTTTGGAAGCGCATCATATAGGAGCGTTCTTCAGCGTCAAAAGTACGTCATAAATGTTAAGTTTTTTACAAGCAACATTTCGGCAGGCTTAAGAGGAATCCGTGAAATACCTCGGGGTAACCTTGAATCGTGACCTGTCTTGGGACACCCACATAAGACGAGTGATAGGTGCGGCAAATAAGAAGTTGGCTTTTGTGCGTAGGATAGTCAGGAAAAGCACGGAAAAGGTGAGAGACGTAACAGAGCGTTACGTTACTCATTGATGAGTTGAGTTGGCCATCGTTGAAAGATCGTAGATTACAGGCGAGACTTAAACTTCTAGATAAATATAGGTCGGAAATATTCGTAAATGAAATGAAGGATATTATTCGACAACCAACGTATATCGGACGGAGGGATAATGAGGACAAGATTCGCGAAATAGATAGTAGGACGGAGAGGTATAAGGAGTCATTTTTCCCTAGGACAATACGTGACCACAATAGATAACTGTGAATAATAATTAGTTAGGAACTTGGTGCGCGGCACCCCCTGCCATCCACCGTCAAGGTGACTTGCAGGGTAATCTGTAGATGTAGATGTAGAAGAGTTATTAGATAGTAACGATCGTGAACTTCATACCAACGGTGACTTCACCACGTTGCGTCATGTTGAATTTGTTAGTTTCCTAATATCGTCCAGTGGTTGGATCCAGACAGAAAACTTTACCAAGTGGTTTGAGCATTTTGTTGCCATAGTAAAACCTACTGTTGATGACCCATTGCTACTAGTTCTACATGGTCATTATTTTCATATGAGAAACATCGATGTAATAGAAATGGCACGAGCCAACGGTGTTTCAGTTGTATGTCTTCCACCTCGCACAACACACAAGATGCAACCCCTTGATGTGTCCTACTATGTTCAGGAGATAGAGAACTGTTTGAAGCAACATGAAAATTGGATCGTAACAGCTTGCCAAATCGGTGAATTAATGGGTAACGCCTACTTTATCTCATTCAAGTGGCTATAAATGGGTTCCAGAAAAACAGTGTTATTTCCATTCAACAAACGCATTTTCAACGAATACGAATTCTTACAAGATGCTGCAGAAACGCCCAGCACATGGAGTCTCCATTTGTTGCAAAGAGTGATATTAATCCTGTTCCGGCCATTAGAAAGAATTCTGCAACTGACGCCGAACCATCTCGTCGTGCCCTTATTACGTGGTCCACACACAAAAATAAGCTGCATCATTCACAGAAAACAGAAAAAGCAATCCACTGCACGAAAAAGGCTAAACATCAATAAAGGAGCCACCCAAGGCAAAAATACAGGCCGATACAGGATCGCCTCATCATCATCTAGTTCCAAGGATGAAGTGAGTTTGGTTAGCATTAACGATGATGATGACAGTGACGACGATGCTCAATGTTTATTTATACTGTTAAAAGCTCTACTCAAATGACAATAGAGGTGAAAAATGGGTTCATTATACCAAATGACGCCATGAGAAATTCGCTGGTGAACCTGAAGATTGGCGTTTCTTTATTTGGTCTGACTGTCTGGACGATTGAAGCTTTTCATTTATGTTTCATATAATTTTTCAATATTTTCGTATTTCAGTTGTTTGAAGTTCTTTAAAAATTAATATTTGACTTTTTTGTACAATTATTATGGGATTACAATAAGTGGACGATATTGGGACCCCTGGTGCCTAATATCGTCCACCCGCTAGAACTTTTTTAATTTGAAAAAGAGTGCCTTAAAATGTAATTCTGTAAAATTTATTGGTATTGGTCGATAATGGCCATCCATTATCATCCCACTGCATTGTTACTTCTTTGATACTTCAGCTTGTATAGTTTTTATTTAAGGACAAATAAAGGTGGACGGTGGACCCTTCCCTGTCTGAATAATTAACCTGCTAATTCTATAACAATCTCGTTTTACTTTTTATTATTTTCACCAAATCAATGGTTCAAATAAGAAACCATACCTAAAAGAAGCGGAAGATTATTCTCAGATTCAAATAAGATCAATTTCAAACGAATGGTTCTCACCAGAGCAGCAGAAAATGTCGATCAAAGAAATAAAAGATTTGAAGAGCAAAGAGTGAGGCAGGCGTACGTCAGAGCAACAAAAACTACTGACCAAAGGAATTTCAGACATGGAGAAGAAAGACCGAGACAGGCGAGTGCAAGAGTAAAAGAAAGTAACGACCAAAGGGATTTACTACTTCAAGGACAAAGAAAGTGAAAGATATCACAGAAGGTACAATAAGAAACCTTCTATAACAATTATTTAATTTCAACCAAAATATAATCTTTAACTCCCTTAAATACCTTTATTTACACTTTGTTTTCTCCTCAACTGAACATTTGTATGCATCAGTAAAGCCAATTATACTTACTAGATTATAATAACACTTTCCATGTCATACCAACACACTTTTTAGAGCCAAATTCGATTTCAAAGTCCGGGAACTCATTTTGTTTCATAGGTTTGATTTTAAAATATTCACGTGACAAATTAGACCCACAAAATCAGCCTTTGAATGGTATAACTTGTGGTTAAGCTAAGTTTGATTACATCTTAAACAGAGTTTCCAGCGGTTGCATCCCTAGAGCTTTCAATCCCTGCGCAAGGTTTTAATGTTTTTGAGATTCATGACCACATAATATGATGCAGTTTTTTCCACTGTAAATCATTTCGAGCGAAATAACTTTATTTTAAAAGTGATACCATCGACTGTCTATTATGACTATTTGATGAAAAAATACAGTAGCCAAATATGTCGATAAAGGATGCTGGAAAATAATATTAATTGGGCAAAAGATGCGAAGACAAGAAATATTGCATACCATTAAGCATTCAATAAAAATTTATTTGGTTTCATTAATTGGTTTTATTCTCAAATCTTACTCAGTATTTTTTGTATTGTCTTAAAAACCCGAACAACGCCGTGTACTTTCAGCTAGTTTTAACATAATTTGGATATAACGGACAGGATGTTAACTCCAGAGACACTGTTACTCGTCATAGGACGGACGCAAGCTTCAGAGTTAGAAAGTTCCGTAATGGATTGCGCGGCATTTTTGATCAATAATTTTCCAAGTCTCGTGAATAGACGCTAGCCAATTGTTGTTCATCAGAAGGCCGGAAAAGTGACCGTGATTAGATCGACGCTTCTTTATTTAACACGGTAGTGAGTGTAAGTTTCTAAAATATGTGTGTAGTGACCAGGAAACATATTGTAATAGGTACAATGAAAATAAACTTTTTCATATGCAAAACGGAAAGTGTTAATCACTTTCGCTAAAATTCCGAGAATGCAGATATCACGAATTATAGTTTATCCCAAAAAACAACGCATTCGAACTTTTATAGAGACTAAATAAACCAACAGTTAAAAGTAAAATGTCTTTAGATTCAGCTAAATGATTAAGTGAGTCGGATATAATACAGTGCAGCTCAGGGGATAATTCCACTTTTTATTTCATCGATCCTGTAAGTTGTTTTTTTTACTTTCAAGTTGCCACAGACAGACAAATAGTGCATAAGGGCGTATATTATAGTGATATTTGTAGAGATTATTGTCATATTTTTGTATAATAATTACCTGTGTTATTTTTTATAAAATTTAATATAAAACAGGATATTTTACCACGCGTAGTATTCCTAGTTGGCCATCTGACTGGGAAGTATAAACGCGCAATTCGTAGGCCATTATTATATTTTAGCAGCCATTCTTTGGCATTAGCCGCGTTTACTGTAATATGTAACGAAAAAATAAACGTATCTTCTGTTGTTTCCTACAAATGTTACATCCATAGTAAATGGCGCATCGAGGGATTCTCTAGCAAACGGAATGACGGATTGCGGCAGCATAGAGACGTCTTCGTAGCTATTATATGAGCGAATGAAGGTCACAAGACGAGAGATGAACGTCAGCGTTGAGAAAAAGGGTAGTTAGTGAATAGGAGTAGGATATACTAGAGGAGAAAGAAGGGATATTGGCGTAGCGTAGCGTCCTCGATGACGTTTCCAGGCCCGACGAGTGGAGAGGGGTCTACAGTACCCGGGTCCGCAATTATTCAAGGGGTCCGGCCGCGTATACCGGTATGTTTTATATTTGTATTGTTGACAAAGGGGATATGCGGGAAAGACCCTAACAAAAATTAAAGTGGCTGGAAATAGAGAACTCAGTGGTTTCCTAGTATTCCATTTATCACGGCCATTCATACGGTATAAATATGCATTATGTGTATATTCAATATTTTAGTGCAACCAGCATAAATTATATGGACTTATATTTTCATGACGTTTTAATTGAGATTATCAATAAAGGTAAGTAACCGCTAGCTATTTTTTATATCATTAGTTATATTTATTTAAGCAACAGTATTTTAACTGATAAGTTAAATACCGTATTTACTCGTGTACTCGTTATATTTGTTTCATTTTTATGTTATATTCATTAAATTTCTTTGGCTGTTTAAGATCAACACGTTATATTTTCAATAAATATAGTCAATTTTTTCACAACTGACTTGTTGCGGACACACACGCACACAAACACACATACACACACAAAAGGAGCCCGCCATACACTTTGCACCGGGGCCCTCGCTAGCTCTCGACGCCCCTGCGTGTCCGAGGCGCACCATCTCGTGTTGCGTGACGAGTGTTCCTCGTGCGATGGACTGCAAAGTGGAAATGATAAAACAAGTGAGGTGACGCCAGCGCGCGCACGGGCGTGGCACCGTGATACCACCGATTAGGTCTGCGTAAGAATACTTACGTTTAAATTGAATATTAATTCGAATATTTCGAGTCACAATTAAAACGTAATTTTTTTATATTAATTTTGCGTGATACTTTATCACATGCATTATCTCAGCAATTCAATGAAATATACCAGATGGTTTCATTCCATAACTAAATGAGAATTTCAGTCAAAGACGAATTATTCAAAAGTTTAATATATTTTCTCTAGATACATATCTCTATTTTATTGTTCTCACACCCAAAATATTTCATAAGACTTTGTATCTCGCAGTATAGAACAATGCACTGACTTCTACTCCAAAAATAGAAAATCTATGTTTGTAACTCGCAGAAATTAATACAACGGTGGTAAGAGATAATATTAATAACAATTTTAGCTAAAGCGCCGTTGCTAGAATGAATTGGATTTAACAAAAAGTTTTAAAACTAGAATGATAAGAGAGTAATTATATCTATATTTACGATATTTATTATGCATCCAATGCTGACACATTCGGAATAAAACACGTAAACAGTTTTAAAGCTGAAAATTTCCCGCCCTTCATGAAACTGCTTCGCCCGATTCGCCCGATCAAGAAGCAGACGCATTACAGGTGCTGCCACCTTCTCGAAGTGGTTAGAACCATGTGGATTATTACACTTCATGCATTCTATTTGCACGAGAACATCAAATATACTTTAAATGATTTTGAAGGTGATATGGATTGGTTATTTAAAAAAAAAGTAATTCTAAATTTTATCAAAGGAATGGGTCTAGTATCACAGTGTTGTAACGAAATATATACTCCTATTCAACACAGATATTTATTCAATCTTTCAGTTTCGGAACATAGGTGGCAGATATAGTTCTCGATATAGCCAAGGAATAATTATTCGTTTTTACTACTAATAGGTTAATTTCAATTATATTTATAAACAGCTGTTTACGAATGCATTATTATATTATTCGCTAAAGGGTAATCGCTCATGCTTTCCATATTACATATATCTCGCTTGTAATCGGAGCGAAAAATGAAAGCGGCTTTCATCCATGTTCATTTTATTTTTCATTTGCAAAAGAATAAGTTAACAATTGTACCACTTAATAGACAAATAGACCTATTTATTAGCTAACAACAGTAATAAGCGTTCTGTTACGAAGAGTATGCCAATAATGCCGGAAACGAATACTGTGTCAATGGTAGGATTTAAACCCGAAACATCAGGAGGGAAGACCCCTCCACCACAACGGGCAATCCTCATCGTTTCATAGAGAGAAGCACCAAAGGTCTTCGAATAATATCAATTTATTGTTTCGTATCCCGTTTTACCTTTCTTCAGATCAGCAAACCATTTAAAACTAACGATTCTTCAGCGACCAGGGCACTACCGTATGCAGTTATACTTGGCGCTAGTTTCATCGAAATATGTCTACTGGTTTTAATTAATTCTGAAGATGCGAAATTAAATTTTCTCCGTCATTTTCACCGTTCGATTTCGTGCGATCCCTTCCCCACGCCTCGCCTTTGGGGCCTTCTGTCTCACTCCACCCTCTCTCCAACACTCTCCATCCCTCAATTTCCCTCACACCCTCCCTCCATTCTCACACCTTCCCTCTCTCAAACCTCTCCCTCCTTCAAATCTCTCCCTCCCTCAAACCTCTCACTCCCTCAAATCTCTCCCTCCCTCAAAACTTTCTCTCCCTCAAAACTCTCACTCCCTAAAATCTCTCCCTCCCTGAAACCTCTCCCTCAATCCTCTCCCTCCCTCAAACCTATCCCTCCCTCAAGACTCTCCCTCTTTAAAATCTCTCCCTCCCTCACACCTCTCCCTCCCTCAAACCTCTCCCTCCCTCAAATTTCCCCCTCCCTCAAACCTCTCCCTCCCTCAAACCTCTCTTTCCCTCAAACCTCTCCCTCCCTCAAACTTCCCCCTCCCTCAAACCTCTCACTCCCTCAAATCTCTCCCTCCCTCAAACCCCTCCCTCCCTCAAACCTCTCCCCCCACCCACACCATCCCTCCTTAAATCTCTGTCCATCCGCCCACATTCTCTCTCTCTCTCTCTCTCTATCCTCTTCACTCTCTTTTCCGAGCCAGTCGGACGCGACGGTGCCGTATCTTCTTGGACTCTCTCCAAAGTACTGCGGAGGAACGGAGTGTGCCTGCGGCGGGGACACTGACTAAAGGGACGAGAGAGTTGCGGAGAAACCCCCTGTGGGCGCCGCGCGTATCTAACGGAAAGACTCGATTCGAGAGTTAAGGGAGAGAGAGGGAAGAGAAAGAGAGAGAGAGAGAGAGAGAGAGAGAGAGAGAGAGAGAGAGAGAGAGAGAGACGTGAAGAGGAGAAAAGGAGAGAGAGAGAGACGCCTTTGATGTTCCGCTCTCTATAGCATACTTGTGGATTGTATTCGTGGTGTTATTGTATTTACTGGTATTCTTCTTACAAATTGTTTACATGTTACTTTGCTATAGATTTTAAAGATGGAACACAGAAAATACATAGCTGTGAGATTGTTCATTTCATTGAAGTCCAAGTAAGTGAAAATATACAGTTCTAAAAATGTCCTCTGTAAATTAGTTGATAAAGTTTTGTAAGCAAGACTAGAAATAATTTTTTCCCAATATAAAATTTATATATATGATTAAATTATAGGGGAACACACTGATATGGATATTTATGCATGGTAATGAATTTATTTATATTTTTAGTGAATATTTGTATTTTTTTCTCAAAGATCGGATCCTCATTCTTCTCATGCTGTTATGTTTTACAAACTGATGAAATCTCCCTCTTCGTCCTTCTTTCGCTACTACTACTTGGTAAAAATCTAACTACAAATGAATTGCAAACGCAACGGGCATGCTTGTCTTTTATTGATTTGGTTGCGTAGAGAGAATTTAATATGTCTCGAGAAAAGTAATCTTGGTTCATTTACTTGGCAGTGGTTCTTATCGAAGAATGAGTCTTTTTTCTAGTGCACGCCCAACTCTGGTAAAAAATTATTTTATTTCCAAATGTGAGGCAATTTCATTTTCTTTCTTTGAATTAGAGGATGAACCGTATTATTGTGTCGTCTTCAATTCCCTGATTATTAACACGACACCAACCGAACCCTTACTCATGCAATTTTTACAGTCTTTCTAAGATTCACTTGCAATATTTTGCAATTAAAACTCCTTACGTTGTAAAAATATCTGTTAAAAGCATAATCTGAATTCATAATATTTCCTAATATATTCAGCAAATCATTTCAATAAGGTATTAAACATTTATTTGGGATTTTTTTTTCTTCAATTGTTTATGCAATATTCAAATAACCTTATCTTTTAGGTGTGAACGTGAGAATGTCGAATTTGTTAAACCGATTGATTGGGTTTTAGAACACTGAATACATAAAAAAACCGCCTAGCTTTCGTAATCTACTCTGCACTTTTATTTGTCGTCTGATGCTAATATTTTAGAAATAGAATAGGAGTGCTTCTCGAACTGCAGTTACACAGCCGAACACTTTTTAATTAAAGACGATTTGGGTCACTTGGTTCTCGTGATTCGAGAGTAAGACAGAATGTTTTTAAAAGATTTCTTGCCGATCAAATAAAAAAATAAAAAATATATTATTTGACGTTTTGGTTCCATTCATTCGTGTTTCCAAATATATTCACATATTAGTTGTTTATAGTGGCTTAAATAGGTTGATATCGTCGTATCAGAACACCATCCGCAAATTATAGCTACAGAGCTATCGGAGATGAGGTTTAGACCAGCGGAGGGAAATTATGAAATTGCGTCACCGAACTTACAAATTGGTTGAATTTCATTAACGTCGAATGCAGTTATATTCGTTGGGCAAACTACCACCTGCTCCCGTTTAAAAGAATATGGAGCGATAACCTCTCATTGAGTAATTTTGTCAAAGTGTTAAATAAAAAAATCACCTCCCAGTCGAGGTGGAATTTATCCCTTCCTCCCTTCTCCATCACACCCCTCTCCTTCCCTTCCTCCTACTCCCTCCACCTCCACCCCTTCCCCTCCCTCTCTCCCTCCCTTCCTCACGCTTCCCTTCCTCCTACTTCCCTCCCTTCCCTTCCTCCCTTATTCCCTCCCTCTCCCTTCTACATTCTTCCATTAATCCCCCCCCTCTCTCTCCCTCCTCCCTTTCTCCCTCCTCCCTTCTACCTTCCTCCATTAATCCCTCTCTCTCTCCCTCCTCCCTTCCTCCCTCTCTCTCTCCCTCCTCCTCTCTCTCCCTCTTCCCTCTCTCCCTTCCTCCCCTCTCCCTCCTCCCCCTATCTCTCCTCCCCTCTCCCTCTTCCCCCTCTCCCTCCGCCTCTCTCCCTCCTCCCTCTCTCCCTCCCTTCTACCTTAGTCCCTTAATCCCTCTCTCACTCTCTCCCTCCTCCCTATCTCCCTACTTCCCTTATTCCCTCCCTTCCTCCCTTATTTTCACCCTTCCTCCTTAATCCTCTTTTCTCCCTTCCCCGGCCAACGTAAAATCAAGGCTCTCCTCAAAACCGCAGGCGTCTCCAAAAATAAACACGGCTCTTAGATTTGCGTGCCCTCTGGAGGAGAGATCGTGAATGGCTCCTCGGAAGGACATGGGTCTGTTATTTCCCGCCTCGCATTCAATTACTTCGGAATATAACTGGCATTGGGCGGCGATGGGCGTGCCTCCTTTGACGGCAACTCCGAATGCTCTCCCATTGGAACAGCCCGTCCTCGCAAACGGTCTCGGAGACAGGTCCTACAAATAAAATAAAATGTAATACTTAAATTTCGGAATTTGATATCTTTTCTTACTTTCCTATTCCTCTAGAGCTAAAAACCTTACGTTATGAGTACATAGTGATTACGCTCTAAAAAGGAAACATTTACGTTCAATTCTCGATATATCCTAGAGCAGGGCCCATAACGACGATCGCGTTCGACCGGTCGAAAAGTCGTAAGAAAAGTAGATCTTATGCCCAAAAATAGTTGGTACCTTGTCTTAGAGGAATTTGTCGCTTGATTTAGGTTCGCGCTGCACTCAAAATCGCCACCGTCGTTTCTTACGATCGACCATCGAACGGTGATCGGAGGGGGCATTTCTGACACTCGTTGCGCGTTTCGAAAGTCTTTTTCTTATTTCATAAGATAAGATCGTGCAAGAAACTAATAACACGAGCGGTTTTCTGTTACTTCAATGTTTAAGTTATACTTGCTTCGATTTTTTTTCTCGTATCCCCGATCGCCATTCGAAGCGTTTCCTCCGAAGAAATAAATAAATTTAAATCGCGTCGGATATCCGTAGCTTCGTCCAAATCGAGGCGCTCAACTGTCGCTCCTACTTCCCTTCCGTATATCGTCCAGCCGATGCTCGCATTTTATCGATAGACGAAAATTAATGACAAAAATGCGGAAAATGCCTCGTTTTTGCACGAGTCGCGACGATAGTCGACCGAGCCAAATCCGTGGTCTTAAAACGTCGTAAATGCTGCGAGAGCGACTCCGGTGTGGAATGCGGTCGTAAGGGAGCTCATGCGACGACCGGGATTTTACTGGAACATCGCGGAATGAGACGCCGAAGGAGATTGCGATTCCGCTTTGACTTCCAACTGCAGACTTGTGAATTCTCAAGTGTGGCAGAAATAAATAAAGAACGGTGGACATAGCATTAATTTTATTACATTGGGATAATATGTAGGTTAGTTGACTAAACTTGTTCTTAAGGTTAAATAGTCATTTCTCACAAAATGCGACCTCTAATAAAAAATATTCTCCGTTCCGCTAACCTCGGTCCCTAACCCCTTATTTGTCATTTAATCAAGGTCTTGCAGTTCATTATTTAAGCCTTTCGCGATATTCCCGCACAACATGACTCTCGCGAACAGCAAGGGTTTACTGTAATGCAATAGCAATAAGATAAATCGAGAAACTGAAGACTTTTTTCATGTTCTTAAACGAATTAAAGCCTCCAAAAATTCTCACAGACTAATACATTTCATATTCTGTCACGAGGTTTTTCCTAAACGATATAAACGAAGTTTCTCATTTTGTATGAGGCGCTTCTTACTGAAGCGAAACAAGAGCGATTATCGATCTTCAAATGTATTGGTCTAACGAAGAAAGCCTTGGAAATTCAGAGAGGGAAAACTGTTCAGAACTTTCATCGTGCCTAAATTATCGAGAATTCTAAAAACAGCGGAATACGAATTGATGATTTTTTCTACGAATGACACAGTTTTTACGATTATCGTGTCAAAGTAACAATTCTTGCTGTCAACATGCTGAGAGTGGAGTTCAATAACAATTCGTATTAGAATAAAATTTTCGGTAATTTTTAGTTCTCAAATAATTATTAATGCTTAAATCCGCTTCTGGTTTACTAGACCATTTAAGGCACAAATAAATAACTTGTGCTACTCACTCCGGTCCTCGACGTTGTACTGTACTCTTTGAAACGTATCTTTTGATGCTTGTTGTTCATGACAACTACTGAGAGATGGTCCACATCGATAGTGGGAAATCTTTCCTGCATGGGATTGGTAACGAATACTTCGCCGGGCCGCATTAGAGTTTAAATCTGAAATTACCTAGAGATTCAGATGCATCAATCAAGTGAAAATAGTGTCTAAATTATTTTATTAGGGTTAAAATTTCAAAATTAAAGGTTTTATTATCATAATTTTACCAAAAATATGAATGTGTGATTTAAGTGTCCCTGATCGCTTTTTTTCATTGCTTCGCGGGCCGCATACGGCTCGAGGGCAGTAGTTTACCCACCCCAGATCTCCATCAGGCAATGACGCTATTTTCATTTAAATAATATAGAGAGAGAAAGATAGACAGGGAGAGAGAGATAGAAAGGGAGAGGGAGTGAGTGAGGAAGAAAGATGTGAATAAAATGGAGGAAGGAACTTTGATTGTGTGATCCTGAATGAGAGATTGGATCGGGTGGTTGTTGGCGACAGCGGGACACTGTTGAGGAAGGTTAAGACCGTAGGAGATGCCGATGTTCGATTTTGGGGATTTATTGTGCGCGTTTTGCGCGAGTGAATGGGAGGAGGGTAGTGGGGATGAGCGGACGGAGGTGATGGGAGATTGGACGGGCTAGAGGGGTGAAAGGGAGTTTTTGGGGAGGAAGAGGGAGGTAAGGTAGGGGGAGAGGACGGGAGTTGTTGGGAGGGGAAAGTAGTTGGGTGAGGTGAGTGATTAGAAGGGGGAGTTGCTGGGAGGGGGAGTTGCCGGGAGGGGGAATTTGCCGGGAGGGGGAAGTTGCCGGGAGGGGGAAGTTGCTGGGAGGGGGAGTAGTAGGGAGGGGGGAGTAGTTGGGAGGGGGGAGTAGTTGGAAGGGGGAGTAGCTGGGAGGGGGGAGTTGCTGGGAGGGGCTAGTTGCTAGGAGGGGGAGTTGCCGGGAGGGGGAAGTTGCCGGGAGGGGGAAGTTGTTGGGAGGGGGAGTAGTAGAGAGGGGGGAGTAGTTGGGAGGGGGGAGTAGTTGGAAGGGGGAGTAGCTGGGAGGGGGGAGTTGCTGGAAGGGGGGAGTTGCTGGGAGGGGGAGTTGCTGGGAGGGACGAGTTGCTAGGAGGGAGAGTTGCCGGGAGGGGGAAGTTGCTGGGAGGGGGAGTTGGTTGGAAGGGGAGTAGTTGGGAGGGGGAGTAGTTGGGAGGGGGGAGTAGCTGGGAGGGGGGAGTTGCTGGGAAGTGGGAATTGCTGGGAAGTGGGAGTTGCTGGGAGGGGGAGTTGCTGGGAGGGGCGAGTTGCATGGAGGGGGGAGTTGCTAGGAGGGGGAGTTGCTAGGAGGGGGAGTTGCTGAGAGTGGGAGTTGCTGGGAGGGGGAGTTGCTGGGAGAGGAAGTTGCTGGGAGAGGGAAGTTGCTAGGAGGGGGGAGTTGTTGGGAGGGGGGAGTTGATGGTTGTTGGGAGGTGGGAGTAGTCGGGAGGGGGGAGTTGCTGGGAAGTGGGAATTGCTGGGAGGGGGAGTTGCTGGGAGGGGTGAGTTGCTAGGAGGGGGAGTTCTAAGAGTGGGAGTTGCTGGGAGGGGGAGTTGCTGAGAGTGGGAGTTGCTGGGAGAGGAAGTTGCTGGGAGGGGGGAGTTGTTGGGAGGGGGGAGTAGTTGGGAGGTGAGAGTTGATGGTTGTTGGGAGGTGGAAGTAGTTGGGAGGGGGGAGTTGCTGGGAAGTGGGAGTAGTTGGGAGGGAGTAGTTGCTGGGGGGCGAAGTTGCTGGGAGGGGAGAGTTGCTGGAAGGGGGAGTTTCTGGGAGGTGGGAGTAGTTAGGAGTGGGGAGGTGCTGGGAGGGAGGGGGGTTGTTGGGAGGGGTTAGGTGTGGAGAGGTGAAGTGGGGGAGACGCTGGGTGGGCGAGAGGGGAGGTAGGGCAGAAAGGAGATTTTTAGTCCTTGAAACGTAATTGATGATCAGAAACTGATATTGGGATACTGTCGTAGCTGGTAGCCGAACACGATGGCGAAAGACTATCCGAAGTACACGATGCCGAACGGGCACCACGTCGCACAGCTGAATTGAAAAATGATTGAAATTAATGTAAATTTATCTATATGTCCAATAATGAAATACGTTATTTAACTAATCTTATAAGAAGCTGTTTGTCACTCACGCTCGACTGTGGTGCCGCTCTTAAAAAGGCTTTATAAAAGAACGGGAGAATCGAGAACTACTTACGACTGTCTATAATGCTATTTTAACAAACTTTCCGAGTAAGTATAAAATTAAAATTTTGTAGGAATGTTTTATTCTTATAGTAAAAACCATTTACAAAAAAATCCTCAAAAATAAACCGGGTTTGACTCCAATAGATAGTAATTTCTATTTCCCATAAGATAACCCGTAAAGATCGATTTTTTGGCTTACAGGCTTTTACTCTTTCGCAAATTAAAATTAGAAATACTCGACCTACTATCTTTGGACCTGGACCGTTGTAAATAAAAATAAATAATATTTCTTATTCTTAACCTCACATTTTGCCTACTTTAGAAAATCGCTCATGTTCTACGTATTGGAAAAATTTAAGCTTTTTAATGATATGCTGCCTTGCCGACCGTGTCATTTGTTAAACTTGGAGATTGTAGTGTCACCTTAATCCTTATACTATATGCGTAAGGAAAACCTGCTTTGAGTGCTTCAATACGAGAATGAGGAAGAAAGAAAGATGGAGAAAGACAGAGGGAGACAGAGTGGGAGAGGAGAAGGAGATAGAGAGACAAAATTGAAAGTTCCTATGTTAAAAATATTTTTGGGCGTACAGGAATTGTATAGCATAATATATTTCTTTGCCATACAATTTCTATTCTCCAAAAACCAATTTTACTCTCTAGAACACTCAATTATGTGAATTTTATATTTATTGTTTACCTTTTAGTGCATATGAAAGTTGGTTTCATTAATTTTCTATTTTAATTTTAACCTAACAACTAATTCACGCATAGCCGTCATATTTGACAGGAAATTACACTAGCTATAATATGGTTCGTATGAAGTTTTGATTTTCACTTTATGGAGTTTCGCGTAACGACGTTTACATAACGACGCTTATGCGTAAAGCGAATTGCAAGAAAAGTCTGTATAGTACTGACCTTTATGTCCGCCATCGAATACACATATATTAAAGAGAATTCTGTCCTTCTTTCTGTGTGTTTGCAGGGTTTGCGATTTTGCAAAAATTTTCATTCGCATTTTAAAATCACTTATAATTGCGAGATGAATACGGGGCTTACACCAAACGACACCTAAAAGAACGGATATTCCTTTTCCAGCCATCGATTTTCCTCGTGGAATCGTTCCACAAATTCGTTAGTAACAAGAAAATTTGGCTAAATTTTAGACTAAAAAACTTTCGTCCTCAAGGGTGACGGCATTGTTGCTGATCTAGCAAAATTGCGTCTATATCTAAAAGCAATGACATCAACTTTGATATTGTATTTGAAATCAATTGTGAGAACTCTTCTTATATTTGGAATTGGAAGTGATGATGGCTTATTTTGAACGATAGGTTTGTTTACTGCAGTGTCATTTCTAAGGCTTGGAAGAAATGCGAATGAACATACGACCGCTAATATTTTAATTAGCTTTTTGTTTTGTTTACTTTGACGACGAAAGAACTTAGTAAGTAGCTTTTTTAATTCACACATTTTTGTAATCACTATAAATTCACCGGCCATGCGTCAAATATCTTGCTTAATTATCCAGAGAAATTAATCAAAATAATTGTCGATATAGTAATTTGCTTAAAACTGCCCAATAAAATTTGCAAACGAAATGATATTTTCAATGTAAGCGACAAGTATCTTCCTATTTGAAATGTTGAGTTGTCCATCATTACAATGCATTGGAGTCGTTCCAGACTTAAAACATTTACGCTACGTGTTTATTTGTTTTAAATTTACATGAAACTTTTCACATAAATTTTCAATTGGTTTTTGTCCTTCATGAATTTGTTTCATTGCAACCTCTTTATGAAATGTCGAAAAATCGGAAAAAAATCAAATATAAACTTAAAATACGAGGGAGGAGAATGGGAGAGAGAAAAGGATGAAGAATGGGAAGTGCCTTAAATTTTAAATTTAATCCACGCATACCCGTCATATTGTCGGGCTTTTGTATTAATATAATTAAAAGATTTTATAGGTAAATAAATTGAATTCGACATTCATTTCCTCCAGTAATATACTTAATTACATGGAAGTATTTCGAAGTGTACATTAATACTTAACCACATGTACAGTATTCTGTAGAAGTGTTTAGAAGCCAAGTGCGAACAAATAACTACTCGTCAATGATTGGCAGAAAAGAGCTACAGTTGGTAATCTTTACTCTAATCTATTATAAATATAGCTGCTTATTACATAGGACACAGGAGGATATAAATATTAAAGCACTTCTAGAAGGGTCACAGACCTGAAATTTAGAAAGGTGAAAGGATAAAAACGACGGAAAAAGTTCGAAATCTCAAAAATTTTATTTTCCTGGTTTTTTTCCGACCCCATTATTTCAATTTTACCGATATGCAAAGCATGTGAATCTGTGCATTAATTGAAATTAGGATAGGAACTAAGAAATAAAACAGTTAAAGGAATAATGTTTATTGTTTTTTAAGACAAAATTCCAATCTATGTCGAATTGGTGTAAAGATTGATTTAAATCGGAAAAACGGATCATTTTTAACAATCATAAGTATCGTTTAACTGGAATTATATACTTCTTTATCATAAAGTTTGGCATATATTTCGAATGAAGAGGTAAAGAACACGAATCCTGTGAGGCATTAATCGGACCATTCTGCGAGCACTCTCTTCTTCAATTAGCCAGAAAGCCAACGCGATCGGGAAACATATTAGATTTATTAGCAATCAACGTCCCAGAGAGAATAAACCAAGTCACCGTTGAATATGGAATAAATGATCATATGACCGTGTATGCAGAGTGTAAGTTTAAAATCGAGATGCATCCTAAGCCTCAAAGCAAGTTTTATATACTTGCTAACACAGACTTGCCAAATTTCAGGTCGCGCCTACGAGAAATACTACCTTGCTTCCGTGATATTACCGAACGACCATTTACTGAGTCTTCATGGACATTATTTAAGGATATCATGCTAGAGGGCATTGATAGATACTTTCCGATTAAATTGAAGGTCGACAATAAAGAGCCACGTTGGTTCAATAAGCAGGTAAGGAGTGCGCTTAGGCGTCAGAGAGCTAAAGTTCAGGAGTATAAGGAATCCTACACTAAAGTGAGAAATACTATGCGTAAGGCTTTGACTACTTTCAGTAGTAAGTTATTTAATAGTTATTTGACGGAAGACCCTAAAGCGTTTTGTCTCTATGTGAGAGACTGCGTAATGACCGGGTGCCGTTATTCATGATAGCGTAGAGAAAGCCAACCTGTTAAACGCTCATTTTGTTAAAGAATTTACAGCCGTCAACAATCAATGTGTACATAATGCACCCGTTATGACGAACGACCTGATGGACGATATAATACTTTCTGAGGGAGGAATAGCAAGGCAATTAAGTTCCATTAGACCTAACAAAACCCCTGGCCTTAAAGAAATTCCTGCTCATGTTTTCAAAGAATTAGCCAAAGAAACAGCATCTTTTCTTCGGTTAATGTTCGAGAAATCTATTTCCCGCGGAGAGGTCTCTAAGGACTAGAAGTTAGCGCACGTTAATCCAATTCATAAAGGCGGTGACAAAGAGAACCTAGAAAATTACAGGCCGATTTCACTAACTTTGCTATCGTGCAAGATTCTTAAGCACTCATTTACTTATATTTAACTTGCTCATAAGCGGCACTTCATGGCCCTTTACAATGAGCGCAATAACGCTAACAAAGACAAACACATACGTCCATGCCCTCGGCGGGATTAGAACCCGCGACCCTAACATTGGGAGCTAGACACGCTAGCCTCTCTTTAGCAACATAATGCAATTTTTTGATAGTAATTCATTGTTAGACGATTGTCAACATTGCTTTAGGAAAGGTATGTTTCGCGATAATCAGCTCGGTCTATTTGTGAATTGTGTACTGAAAAGCGGAGAAAATAATAGGCAGGTCGATCCCATCTCCTTAGGTTTTAGTAAATCCTTTTATGAGGTACCTTCCAGGAAGTTAACCACAAAATTAGAAACCTTAGGCGTAAATTCCAAAATTATTACTTGGATCCGTGAATTTTTAAATCATAGGAAGCAGAAGGTTGGGAAATCTTCGAACTTAGTGGAGGATGACTCTGGAGTTCCCTAGGGTAGTGTATTTGGTCCGTTATTATTTCTAATTTGTGTAAACGATATCATCTCAGTTGTCAGAAGTATAATTAGGCTTATTGCGGAAGACACAGTCATTTATAGAGAAATAAGGAATCCAGAAGATCATCAGTATCTCCAAAATAGAAGCTATTTCTGCATGGTGTAAAGAATGACAGTTAGAAATCAACCAAAAGAAAAGCTGCGTCATCAACTTCTGGACAATCAAGGATAGCTCTCTTGATGTTAATTATTCATTAGACAGAGTAGGGATTCCAGTTTTAGATTCGATTAAATATCCAGGCATTACGATCCATCGTGATCTCTCGTGGGACACACACATTCGCCGAGTGATAGATGCCGTTAACAAAAATTTGATCATTTTAGGAAGAATTGTTCGAAACAACTCCGAAAAGGTGAAAGAATTATTTTATTTATCCTTGGTTCGACCGCGGGTCGAATATGCGTCAGCTGTGTGGGATCCATACGAAAAGTGACTCATTAAGGAGATAGAAAAGATGCAGCACAGGACCGCTAGATTCGTAATGTGAAATTATGTTAGTAAATATAATGTAACGTCATTAACAGAAAATCTGAAATGGACATCGTTAGAGTAACGCGGACTGCTGGCTAGATTTAAACTGATGGAAAAGTATATGTCGGAGGGACTATCGAATGAGATAGTAGATCTTATCATAAACTCGACTTATCTCGGAAGGCAGGATAGGATGAAATTCGCGAAATCGATTGTAGGACTGAGCGATATAGAAGATCGTCTTTCCCTAAGACGATAAGTGAACATAATAGGAAAATGTTGAAATTTTCTCGTGTTTCTAACCGGGTTGTCTCGGAGATTTCTTCCGACGTTTTGGCGACTGGCTCTGTCACCATCTTCAGGGATCCTCAGAGCCAGTCGCCAAAACGTCGGAAGAAATCTCCGAGACAACCCGGTTGGAAACCCGAGAAAAGTTCAACATGATTATTCGCCGGGAAAGCTTTAAATCTTTCATTATAGGAAAAGATAACGTAGGAAAACTAGGGACCTTTGGTGCACTGCTTCCCCTACCACCTAAAAAAGTGACTTTCAGGTTGTCATGCAGATGTTTCTAAAACGGATTACGAGTTATTTACACATGCATCCGACAGGAGTATAAGGAAAAAACGCACTGATTGCTAATTTTTTAAAGGACATTGTAATCTCTTGCAATTCAGAAATCAAACTTAAAAAAACGAACCAAGCCGCAGTTATATATAGCAAAATTGGGAAAAATTTATGAAATCTGTTTCCTTTACCGGTATCGGAATTTTCCATTGTGCCGTTGAGAGGATTGCAGGTGGGCATTGGAGGAATAGAGAATGAATCCCATCGCTGATAGCAACGGCAAGAATTTGGAACGTTAATTAAGGCGTCGTACTGAACGTGCGGAAAATAGCGATCGACTACGTAAACGAAATATATCGGCGCTAAGTCGTAAAAGAGAGCAGCGGGCAATGGTGGAGAGAGAAGTTTACAGGGAGGGAGAGGAAAGGGGAGGGGGGGGGGGAGTGTGTGGAGGAGAGGGTGAGAATGGGAGGAGGGAGAGAGGTGGGGAGAGGGGTAGAGGAAGAAGGAGGGGGCGAGGAGACGGGGAGTGGGGAAGGAGGAGGCGGAGAGTGGAGGATGCAGAGCGATAAGGGCCTAATGGCGGGATTATGTCGAGAGGGGAGTGGAAAAGTTAAAGAGATCTTTCGGACCCTGTGTAATGTCCCATAAACGCCATTAAGCCAGATCGCTCCTTGGTCGTTCAAATGGCGGCGGGCCTTCTTGCAAGTGCCGCGGCAAAAACCGAAACTATTCCATCTTTTTCATTTTGTAAGCTATTATATTGAAACTGGCGTAATTGCCCGTCAAACGTGATGGGTATGCTTAAATTAAGTATTAAATGAAAATAAAATGTATATAAAAAATAATAAAACCAAACTATAAATGTGCTAAAAAGTGAAAAAACATTATAAAATTCACCTAATTGAATGTTTCAGAAAGTGAAAATTGTTTTGTGTGTATAAAATGTGCGTGGAAAAGAAATATATTTGACGATGTTATTTCTTAAAGATTACTCCACACAGCGTTTGTATGTTTAGTCCTCTTTTTAATTTCCGGGGCATTTATTTAAATTTTATTCTTATATTTTTAAATTTTTGTTCACATAAAGGGTTTTTCGTTATTTTTAGCTGCATTTTTGTTTTTAGGAACAGATTTATTATTTTACTCTTAATTTTACTCTGTGTTTGTTTTTTTTATGTATGAAATCAATTTTTATATCCCAATTCTATTATAATAAAAGTGCCGAAATTTTAAGAAGAATAAGATGAGAAAACTTAACCGAATCAAATCTAATTCTATTGATGTCATAAATTTGCATGCAAAACTAATTTCATATACAAACAACAACAACTTCAACAAAACATTCAGAGTATAGGTTATAGGGAGATAGAGGGAGGGTGAGAGAGGGAGGGAAAGAGGGAGAGAGAGAGGGAGAGAGAGAGGGAGAGATAGATAGATAGATAGATAATCGTCTTTATTCGGGCGAAATTTAGACCATAAGGTCCATTCTTACATTTAACCCTTCGTCAATATAAAAAATATAAAAAAAATGGTAAAGTAAGATATATATATATATATATATATATATATATATATATATATATATATATATATATATATATACAATACGCATAACATAAACAGTATATACCTAAATCATACAGAGTAAAAAAAATATATATATATAAAATTGAAGACAGATTAGAGATTGTGGGGAAAACCTAGGTAAAACAGGCATGTCCTCCCTAGTAAAACCCACGCAGGAAAACACCCACTGAGAAGGGGGGTGTGAAAAACCTGCGAAAACCCTAGATAGTGTACATATAATGATATAGTAATACAACATTAAATAGAAAGGAGTATGTACAATAAGTCTTCGTATATACAGCATCGTTGTATACCGTCATAAAAAATACATATATAGGTATTAACGTAATGCAAACCAAGAAATATAATACAATAATTAGGCAGAATAAGATGAAATATACTTGAAATATATACAATGAATATGGAGATTGTTGTTGGATCATGCATAACATAAGAAAGAAGGAAATTATATAAAATTACACATATGATATAAAACAATACATAATAAAATAAAGTAATACGAAATAGTATAAAACAATACAAAATGATATAAAACAGTATAAAATAGTATAAAACAATACAAAATGATATAAATCAGTATAAAATAGTATGAAACAATACAGAATGATATTATACAATGAGAATTAGTATAAACACTATAACATAGTAGACACTAGACAATGAAAAGGTAACAGTCGAAGGAGGCGTACACTTTGCGAACTCGATAACCTGCAAAAAAAATAATTAATGTTAATTAAGTAAGGAAGAGTGAAGGAAGCCGTCTTGCAATTGGTAAGAAGAAAATGTTAAAGCTGACCTGAATTTTGGGCAGAGAACAGCAATTTAAAGTATTTATGTTTGAATATGTGGAGAGATGTTGCGTTTTGGAGGTCAGTAGGTAGGGCGTTCCAAAGTCTACAAGCTGTAACATGGAAGGATTTATTATAAATTTCCGTCCTGTGATGTGGGATCTGGAAGAGATTGGTGCCCCTAGTGTTGGCGTTGTGTACAGAGTTCATTTGGGAAAATTTGGAGTTCAGATACTGCGGGTTTTGAAGAGTTATAATTCGGTAAAATAACGAGAGGAGGTGAAGACGTCTACGAGCTTCAGTGCGAAGCCAGCCTAACGTATATAGAGGTTGAGTGACATGGTCGCTCTTTTGGAGATCACAAATGAATCTTACGCAGGAATTTTGTGCACGCTGCAATTTTAGAGATAGCTCGTTAGATAGATCTTGATAGACCGTATCGCAGTAATCAAGGTGAGGAAGGACAAGAGCGGTGATAAGTCGCTTGCGAAGGGAGAAATGGGTAATGCTTTTAATTCTTTTAAGTGAGTGAAGTGAACTGTTAACAGTATTACATATTTTAGTTATATGATCAGTCCAGGTCAATGTGTCATTGAATACTAACCCGAGATTGGTTGCAGTTTTTTGGAAACGAATGACAGAGTTATTGAGCAGAATTGGGGGAAGTTCTGAGAAGTTTAGTGACGAGAGAAGTTTGGGATACCCAATAATAATAGACTGACTTTTTAAAGGATTAATTTTGAGGAAATTTACATTGCTCCATTTGGATAAAGAAGTGAGGTCATGGTTCATTTTATCAATGATAAGATGGAGATCAATAGAGCGAGAGTGCATATAGATTTGGAGATCATCAGCATAAAGGTGGTATTTACAGTGAGCAAGCTGAGAAGATATATCATTAATGTACAGAGAGAAGAGCAGTGGCCCGAGGGTGGAACCTTGTGGTACGCCACGTGACACTTTAATCCATCTTGAGGAATGATTGTCAGTTACGACCTTTTGATAGCGATCATTCAGGTAAGAACTAATTAAGTTTAGGGGAATCTGAGGAGAAGTTCATGAGGCGCAGTTTGGTTAGAAGTATGTTTACATCTACAGAGTCAAAAGCTTTACTAAAGACAAGAAGAGTCATAATAGTGGACTTCTCTTTTGTCCATTGCTAATCTGATATCGTCAGTGATTTTGAGGAGTGCTGTGGTAGTGCTGTGTGATTTTCGGAATCCTGATTGTAGAGAATCGAGGATATTATTACTAATTAGAAAATATGTGATTTGTTCATGTAAAACCTTTTCAAATGCCTTTGATAATACAGGAAGTAAACTGATGGGCCGAAAGTCGGTTATGTCAGAAGTAAGACTTTTCTTAGGTATGGGACGGACTATGGCGAGTTTCCATTGCGATGGGAATTTGTTTTGCATAAGCGACCAATTGAATATATGAGTGATGACGGGTAGCACTAGATGAATAATCTTATGAAGGAAAACTATTGGAATTTCGTCAGCACCTTGTGCTCTGGACTTGATTTTACGTAAACAATTCAGTACTTCCAGCTGAGTTACAGGAGAAAATTGGAATGGTGGTGATGCTGTGGTGGGAGGAGTGTGTTGAAGTAGGTGGTGTATGTGATTCTGTTTTATTTCGTTGTCATCAGGAGTTGGGGGGAGTGGTGAATAGAGTGTTAAGTGTATCAAGGCAAATATGAG